>JADOBS010300965.1:0-11395 GCA_015708375.1 Cydonia oblonga
TTCAAACGGACCAAAAAAAAAAAAAAAAAAAAGAACCAAAATATAAATTCATAAACAATTTCATTTTCTTCATATTCTCACACAAACAGGAAAGTGCAAACCCTAACTTTTTAATTTTCCTCCCAATTCCAAGGTCGCAATTCTCAACCCCTACAGACTGGAAATCCCTAATTGAAGCCGGTACACAAAGCATGCAGAGCTATAATGTTCGCGTATTGATCGAATTTTGAAAAATCTCAAGCAAGGTGAGTCAAATCTGTTCTAATTTTGATTTCTAGGGTTTGGAATATACGCCCTCAATGCTTTGTTCGTTTACTTTTATGTTAAATTGAATTCGTTTGGATTGTTTTGCGAAACATTTTGGTGTTAATTGCTTGCCCAAGAACTCCGAGTCTGATACTGTATTCAAATTTGGGGCTTTTCATTAGCTTGGTGCAGTTTGATATATTGGGGCTTTGGGTTGAGTATATTTTGCTTATTTTTTGTTTTGTTTTATTACCTTAGTCAACATACTTTGAATTTGTAAACTGTTTCACTTCAATCTGGAAAAGGTGTCCCCTTTCTAAGTTGAACAAATGTTTATCTGCTGCTGATTTATCATCGTGTTTTCATCTAGTTATTGATTTTACGAAACTCTTATGCTTCGTTTCTGATTGGACGATTTAATTTCTTGGTTGTTACAGGTTTTGACATATTGGTAGTCATCATGAGATTCAAGAAGCGGAGCAAAGTGGAGGTACTTAGCCAAAAGGAGGTGCCTGCAGGAGCATGGCGCTGTGCTGTGATTGTTTCTGGTAATGGGCACACATATAGTGTTAGCTATGATTGGTCTGGCAAGGACAGTCAGGCAGATATGCAGAGAGTCTCAAGGAAGGATATCAGGCCTTGCCCTCCGCCTGTCCAAAGAGTGGAGAGTTGGGCAGTTGGTGATGTTGCCGAGTTGTTTGATGATGGTTTCTGGAAAATGGCCACGGTGTTGAAGGTCTTGGATGAAAATTATTACTTGGCTAGGCTACTTGGATCTTCTAAGGAGTTAAGAGTCCACAAGTATAGGATACGGGCGCGCCAATTATGGAATAATGACAGATGGGTTGTGATCGGAAAGGTAAACTTCTATCTGGCTCATTGTTGTTTTATGTATTTTTATCATTCTCTATCTTGTTGAACATATTGATAACAGTTTCAGGCCTTTCTTTTATTTTATTTGCTTACTAATATTCCTTACGGTTCCTTTTGACAGGGTCCCGACAATCAGATGAGCTCCCAAGTCCCACAAATGAATGCAAAAATAAAGTTACCCAGCGGAAATGATTGTTTACCTCCTATGTACAACATCAGTTGTCAGGATTCCCATAGTGTTTCATCTGGATCGTTGAAGAGAGCTTCTCCAGATAGCTCTTCTATTGAGGGATATTCTCGAAAGGTGAGGGCAATTGAGAAGGGGTGTGAGCGTCAACATGTTTTTGATGGGTCCCCATCTTACTTGCTCAAAAAGGTTGATGCTGTTGCTTACCCACGAGAAAATCTGGGTGAAAAATACATGCATACTTCCTTTATGAATCGTACAACTGGATGTCTTGAAAAGGAGAGGGAGAAGCTAAATGGTGTTATTTCTTGTTTTGTTGAAAGAAGCTCAGAACTTAATGTTAGTAATAGTGATGCATGCTCTGTTGGTAGTTGCAGTGTTATTAGTAGCAGTTCAAATAAGTTGTCTGGTCATTTAGCAGGTACTAGTCAAGATGCAGATACCCTTTCTAGTGATGCAGAGACTTTTTGTTGCTGTGAAGATGTGCAAGAAAACTTTTCCCTTCCTTTGAAAGAGGATGTAGCAGCAGGAATACATAGGTTAGAATTGAATGCTTATCGCAGTACTCTGGTGGCAATGCATGCTTCTGGGTCCTTAAGCTGGGAACAAGAAGCGTTGTTGACAAATCTCCGTATTTCACTTAACATTTCAAATGATGAACATTTGATGGAAGTAAGGAACTTACTTTCTCCAGGAACAAACTTCAATCTTAGATAACTTTTATCTTTAGGATGTTCGGTAGCTTTCTTTGTAAGAATCAAAGAATAATTGTTACGATTTCTCATTCTTATCTTGATTGTTCAATCTGTACTGATTTTTTTTTAGTAAACAATCTGTACTGATTTAAACTTGGGAAACTTGTACTTTGGAAATTATGTACCTGATTTTGTAGAAGTGAAAATTTAAACTTGGGAAATCTGTACTGTTTCATGTCATCTGTTTTTAATAATCTCGTTACCGGTTTTTCTCCATTGTGAGAAACAAGGATATATTGCTACATTTTGTTGTGCTTGTTTTAGTTTCCAATGTTTTTTTTCCCCCCCCAAAGTTTCCAATGTCCAGTGATGTATGTAAGATTTGTACTTGGGAAGCTATGTACTTTATCGTGTTAAGAAGTAAATGTTTGTACCCTTTTTCCCTTGCGGAAGGCTTGTGCTTTGTAGCTCTTATGTGCAGTATTTATTGAGTATTAAGCCAGAGAGGATCTGTACATATCCAGGATCTAGTCTCTTGGGACCCAATTATTGGACCACTATTTCAAGTTCTCGTACTTCACAGTTCAGTTCCTGGTCATAAGGACTAAGTAAGAAACAATTTCAATGACTTTTGCGCTGCTTGACATTTACAAAATTGTGACATGCATGCAGCCAAAGAATAAGGATAAAGCATCTTCATTGAAGGAGCAGCACCTTAGATACTTTTCCCGAGGGAGGTATGCTGATTTTGTGGACCTTCATTTATTAGGTTGCTAATTTGCATTCTCTCCCGGAAGATTTTCAGTTTCCACAGCACATAAAGCCTTAGGCAACGGTATGCAACTATTTCATGTTCAGCTTGATGTGTATTTTAGCAGAAAATAAACAATGCTGTGCCTTTTATTTGACGAAAATTATTCGGTGTATGTCAGCAAGTGAGAAATACAAACTTTTCAGCTTCACATTTATGACAGTGGTTGTTCAGCAAGTCTAACGTTTTTTGTCCATTTCTTTTACGCTGCAGTTATGCATTGCTGGGGAACGGTTTGAGTATAGCAGTGGTTGCTCCGTTACTCAAATACTTATTTGCCGGATCATCGTGATTATTCTGAGACACCCCAGCGTAGTAGATGCAGATCTCGCCGACAGCTATACTGCTCGATGTCGTATGAAAGTTTTTGAAAGTTTTCAGTGTAGACGTGCGAGGATTCATAATTTTGTGAAATTGGTTCCGATTTGGTTTAGAATTCTCTCCAATTTATCAGCAGAAGAGTTCCATAATTGCACTCTTTTCTCAACATTTTTCCTGCGTTTTTCATGTGCATGTCTCACAGTGAATAGTCGGAAGAAAATGCAATTTTTCTTTCATGATAACGTCTGAGCAGTCTGGAAAATTAACGATTAGATCTTGCATGTAAAGATCTAATGGATCTTTGTAACAATTAGATTTTGTATAAAATTCATGTCATTTAGCGGTATATACCATTGCGGTCGGACCCAAGAAAATGTTTAATAATAATTCCTGGGTTTTAGACTGCAAACTGTTTTGGCAAATAGTCTCTATGGCAAAACGTCAGCAATCCTAGGGTCCGTTTAGCAATGAAGAAGTGCGAAAGAATGATGACGGAAAGGATGTAGAAGAAATGTAAATGTAATATAGGAGATAAATATAGAAAGCTGAGAAAGTTTAGCTTTTTATGAAACTAAATATGCAGGTTGTCATTGTTACATCTTGGACTTCTAATTTCTTTTTCATTTGTTTCAACAGCTCTAGTTTGACTCCTTCTCTGCCTTAGTTGCCGTTTTAAGTTAATTTTGTAATGTGTAACTCCTAGGACGGATGCGCACGCGTGTATCGGTGAATGTCCAACTGTTAATTTTTATGACACATCGACGAAAGAAAGTAACTTAAGTGCGCGTGAGCTACTATTGCATCTAGAGTTAAAGAAAAAATAAAAAAAAACTATTGAAGACTCTTTAATGTTTGGTTTATTATCACATCAACACTTCTGAATTGATATAAAAAAAAGCATCCCTTATGTATCGATTTTTGTATTGAAACTTATGTACCGATATATTCGTACCGAAACATATGTACTAATACATCGTACCGAAACATATATACCAATAGACCCAGAATGATTATTATCTGATAGACCCAATGACACAATGTGACCTGAACTGCATGTAGACAAGCTTTCAAATATTTCTAAAATGCTTCCGCTGAAATTGTTCCTAAAAAATTCGAGACCATCAGCTTACAAACTCTGATGTGTTGTCTGATGGGATTTTCCCATCAAGTTGGTTGTCTGATGTGTCAAGATTGACAAGGGCCGTTAAATTTCCAATGGAACTTGAAATTTCACCATGAAAGTTATTTTTTCAAAGAACTAATGTTTCCAAGATAGCTAAATGCATACAACCATTTGGGAATTATAGAACTGATTTTTATACCGAAACATATGTACTAATACATTCGTACCGAAACTTATGTACTGAAGCATTCGTACCGAAACTTATATTTCGAAGCAATCGTACAGAAAATTAAGTACCAATACATTCGTACCGAAACATATGTACTAATACATTCGTATTGAAACATATCGACTAATACATTCGTACTGAAGCATAGGTACTAATACATTCGTACCAAAACTTATGTACCGATTTTTGTACTGAAACTTATTTCTGCATTCATATCGAAACTTATGTACCGATTCATTCGTACAAAAACTTATATTCCGAAGCAATCGTACCGAAACTTAAGTACGGATACATTCGTACCGAAACGTATGTACTAATACATTCATACCGAAACATATGTACTAATATGTTTGTACCGAAACTTATGTACCGATGCATTCGTACCGAAACTTATGTACCGATACATTCGTACCGAAACTTATGTATCAATGCATTCGAACTGAAACTTATCCACCGATATATTCGTATTGAAACATATGTACTAATACATTCATATCGAAACATATGGACTAATACATTCGTACCGAAACATATGTACCAAACGCATTCGTACGGAAACATATGTATCGGTTTTTGTACTGAAACTTATGTTATACATTCGTACCAAAATTTATGTATTGATGCATTCGTACCGAAACTTATTTACCGATTTTTGTATTGAAACTTATGTACCGATACATTCGTACCGAAACATATATACTAATACATTGGTACCGAAACATATGTACTAATATATTTGTACCGAAAATATGTACTAATACATTCGTACCAAAACAAATGTACCAATAGACCCAGAATGATTATTATTTGATAGACCCAATGACAAAATGCGACCTGAGCTGCATGTAGACATGCTTTCAAATATTTCTAAAATGCTTCCGCTGAAATTTTTCCTCGAAAATTCGAGACCCATCAGCTTACAAACTCTGATGTGTTGTCTGATGGGATTTTCCCATCAAGTTGGTTGTCTGATGTGTCAAGGTTGACAAGGGCCGTTAAGGTTCCAATGAAACTTGAAATTTCACCATGAATGTTATTTTCTGAAAGAACTAGTGTTTCCAAGATAGCTAAATGCATACAACCATTTGGGAATTATAGAATTGATAGAGTTTTAACCTAGATCAAGGACTCGAAGACTAGTCATGTTCGAAATTCTGCCTGGTAGGACATCCAGATCACAAAAAAACATATATAGTTTTACCAGCTGAGAGGGGAGTTCTGTAGCAGCAGTGTGATACTTTGCTAAGTTGTGTAGTAGAAATATCCAGGTGTTGCAAAAGAGAAAGGCCTGAAATCCATTGAAGGTTCTCAACTACAAAATTGTTATCAAACTGACCAAGAACGCGAAGACTCGAGAGGTTTCCTAGTTGAGGAGGAATTGTTCCTCCAAACCCTGCTTCTGAAAGGTTGAGATATCTTAAAAGTTTTCAAAGAACCTAAGAAGCTAGGAATTTGTATTCCTTCAAAATGATTGCTTTCTAGATTCAGGTAGCTAAGATGCTTTACCTTACCACCCAAAGACTTGATCCGGGAGGACATGAAAGGTTTTTTTTTATCGCAGATAACTCCAGTCCAGTTGCAGCAGTCTCCTTTGCCGATAACCCAAGATGAAAGCTAGTTTGAAGGATCCTTGAGGTCTTGCTTCAACATTAAAAGTGCTTGTCTCTCATATTCCTTGCAAGGCGCACTTACCAGATTGCCATTGCATAAGTAAATGCTAATGGTTATTACAATGCTTAGAAATCTGAGAAGTGAAACAACAACTCTCATGGGATTTTTCCATATGGTTTTTTCTCTTCTCTATATAAACTATATATCAAGTGTTTGGGGTGAGTGAGTGAGGAATGAGTAATTTATAGTGCTTACATCCAGTTACATATAACACATATTATTGAACATATTATTGAGGAGAGGAGGTCAAATTGGGGCCTACTCAATACAATATTTTGAAAGATAATAGCAGCGCCATTAAGCGTGTGACGCTCAAGGGCATTACTTTGAAAGATAATTCAACCATCAGTAAACGTGTCATTCGTATCGAAACATATGTACTAATACATTCGTACCGAAACATATGGATTAATACATTTGTACCGAAACATATGTACCAATGCATTCGTACCGAAACTTATGTACCGATTTTTGTATTGAAACTTATGTTCTGCATTTATACTAAAACTTATGCACCGATGCATTCGTACCGAAACTTATATTCCGAAGCAATCGTGCAGAAACTTATGTACCGATACATTCATACCGAAACATATGTACTAATACATTTGTATCAAAACATATGTACTAATACTTTCGTATCGAAACTTATGTACCAATGCATTCGTACCGAAACTTAAGTACTAATGCATTCGTACCAAAACTAATACATTCGTACCGAAACATATGTACTAATACATTCGTACTGAAACATATGGACTAATACATTCGTACTGAAACTTATGTTCTGCATTCGTATCGAAATTTATGTACTGATGCATTTGTACCGAAACAATCGTACAAAAACTTATGTACCGATTTTTGTATTGAAACTTATGTACCGATGCATTGGTATCGAAACATATGTACTAAGACACTGGTACCGAAACATATGTATTAATGCATTCGTACAGAAACATATGTACTAATAGACCCAGAATGATTATTATCTGATAGACCCAATGACACAATGCGACCTGAACTACATGTAGACATGCTTTCAAATATTTCTAAAATGCTTCCGCTGAGATTGTTACTCGAAAATTCGAGGTCCATCAGCTTACAAAGGCTGATGTGTTGCTTGATGAGATTTTCCCATCAAGTTGGTTGTCTAATGTGTCAAGATTGACAAGGGCCGTTAAGTTTCCGATGGAACTTGAAATTTCACCATGAAAGTTATTTTCTGAAAGAACTAGTGTTTCCAAGATAGCTAAATGCATACAACCATTTGGGAATTATAGAGTTGATAGAGTTTTAATCGAGATCAAGGACTCGAAGACTAGTCATGTTCGATGCTTCGCTTGGTAGGACATCCAGATCACAAAAAACATATATAGTTCTACTAGCTGAAAGGGGAGTTCTGTAGCAGCAATGTGATACTTTGCTAAGTTGTGTAGTAGAAATATCCAGATGTTGCAAAAGAGAAAGGCCTGAAATCCATTGAAGGTTCTCAACTACAAAATTTTTAACAAACAGATCGAGAGCGCGAAGACTCGAGAGGTTTCCTAGTTGAGGAGGAATTGTTCCTCCAAACCCTGCTTCTGAAAGGTTGAGATATCTTAAAGTTTTCAAAGAACCTAAGAAGCTAGGAATTTGTATTTCTTTCAAAGGGATTGCTTTGTAGACCCAGGTAGCTAAGATGCTTTAACTTACCACCCAAAGACTTGTTCCGGGACAAGCTATAACTCGCGGACATGAATGGTTTTTTTTTATTTTTTATTGCAGATAACTCCAGTCCAGTTGCAACAGTCTCCTTTGCTGCCAACCCAAGATGAAAGTTGGTTTGAAGGATCCTTGAGGTCTAGCTTCTACATTAAAAGTGCTTGTCTCTCATATTCCTTGCAAGGCGCACTTATCAGATTGCCATTGTATGAGCAAATGCTAATGGTTATTACAATGCTTAGAAATCTGAGAAGTGAAACAACAACTCTCATGGGATTTATCCATATGGTTTTTTTCTTCTTCTCTATATAAACTATATATCAAGTGTTTGGGGCGAGTGAGTGAGGAATGAGTAATTTATAGTGCTTACATCCAGTTATATATATATATAACATATTATTGAGCATATTATTGAATAGAGGAGGTCCAATTTGGGCCTACTCTATACAACATTTTGAAAGATAATACCAGCGCCATGAAACGTGTCATGCTCAAGGGCATTACTTTGAAAGATAATACCAGCATCAGTAAACGTGTCATGCTCAAGAGCAGAGCCAGGAGATTTCCTAAGGACCGAGCTACATGTGGTACTTGGCATAATTGCACTCGAAAGGGTTGCAACACTAATACATTGTAGGTCAAGCAATTGACAAAGTCACGATTTCTTATCAAAGAGCTGCTATTTTTTCTACATCCATCCCCACATCAAGGTAGGCCAACGCGTTACTGACCAGTTCTTAGGTCAGTCAAGAAGAAAAATACGAAATGGAAAAAGAAAAGTGTGGCATGCCTTATTCTTATCACAACCAAATTTCCATGCACACAGATGGTCCCTGGTCCATCCCCAAAGAAAACTTGTGTGGTAAAAATTTGGGCAGAATTTTTTTATTTTTTATTTTTTTTTGTTTAATGTGTGCTCAAAAAATCTTCCTAGCTTCAGAAATTATGCCTGGAAGTTTTAAGATAAATCCTAGGCAGTGTATGTTTACTTTATTTTCATAGATTAATGTGGATTTTAATTGAATTCTATTTGGATTATAATAGAGTTTGTGAGACTTTAATCAGGAATTTAATAGAAATTTCTTGATTGTCATGGACATTTTAATAACCAATTTATTATGGGATGTGCTATTCACACACCATTTTTTACGTCTTCGCACACTCGTTGTTAATTTATGTCATTTGATCTTCTTCAATTCATCTGATCTGATGGCTGAAAATTAAAAGGGCGTGTGAGAAGTAAAATAGGGTGTGTGAATAGCACACCCCATTTATTAATAGGCATTATTATTTTCAAATTTTAATATTGGACGATATGGGCTGAGAAATGGGCTGATTGATACCCATGCTGTCAGTTTTCAGCTTTCCTCTTTCCATGAGATTCATTAGTAAGCCTAATCCCTTAATTTGAGGAAGATTGACAGCTAGTTGACTTGTTGATAGTTGTGTGCTAGTTGTTTGCTGCACTCCCTTAATTTAAGGAGTGATAGCTTTAGGGTTTACCGGGTTAGTAGAGTTTGTCAAGGGAAGGTTGCTTCTAACCATCTCCCTCATTTTATATATACCATCTTGTACATTCAATCAATCTATGAAACATACATTTAGATCAACTTAAATTTCCACATGGTATCAGTGCAGTGTCATCCTTGACCTGTCTCTACCAATTTTTTTTTTCCGTTGTTGTTCGTCTCCAATCTTCTTCCATGGCTGAAGAAAGCTCGGTGCATCTGGAAGGCAACAACCCTCACGTTTTCCCATCAAATTTATCTGATGTGGATGTCAATACAAACCTACATCTTTGTTTAGTATTACTGAATGAGTTCAACTATTTACCCTGGTCTAGGGCAGTCTTTCTTGCGTTGGGAGGCAAAGGCAAACTAGGGTTCATCAATGGAAGTAACGAGGCACCAGAAACCGAGTCTTCAACATATTAAGCTTGGTTATGCAAGGACCAATAAGTTATGTCGATGCTTCTCAATTCAATACACATTGCTGAAATCTTCATCTATTCCGAGTCTTCACACGATCTGTAGAAATCTGTGAAGGACATGTATGAGAATCAAAACAAGTATACTCGAGTGTTCCAGCTCAAGAGAGACATTGCCAGTCTCTAACAAGATGAAAAAACCTTTGTGCAGCACTTGGGAAGCCTCAAGACTATGTGGAATGAGTTAGATGTCTATCTACCTCATACCATAGATGTTGTAGTTCTTCTAAAAATGGCTGAAGAAGACAAGATATATCAGTTGCTTGCTAGCTTGTGCTCGAATTATGAGGATCTCAGGAGCCACATTCTGATGAATGTCGAACTTCATTCCTTCAAAACGGTGTGTGCCACTGTTCAACGTGAAGAAGCTTGAAGAAGGGTGATGAACTTGGAGAAAAATCTCAAGATTTTTGAGTCTAGGGTCTACGCTGCCAAACATAAATCCTCAGACAAGAGGCCCTACAAGGGCAAAAATCCACAATTGAAGTGCAGTTACTGTGATGCAGTAGGTCACGTTGAGGAAAAGTGATGGATTCTGTACCCCGAACTGAAACCTAAGTTCACCAAGGATCACAAAATGATTCCTTCAAGGCAGTTCAGCTCGTACAAACCTTAACATACAGGCTATCACAGCTCCAGTTCATTCACTGAAGGTATTCAGGACTTCACTTCGAATCTTGTCTCTCTCATAAATGAATTTGCAATTTACTTGTAAAACAAGGGACGTAGAAAAGCTGCAGAGAGCTCGCAGGCAACAACTGAAAATTCCACTGCTCTACTGGGGACAGTTCGTAGGTTTCCTTGCTAAAAATAAGAATATACCAAGAAGCAATGCTCCAAGTATTTTAGTGCTTTACACACTAGTATTGAACATGATTGTTGGATTATTGACTCAGAAGCAACTAATCGTATGACAAACAAAGCCTCTAACTTACACAGTTTTCAAACTTTGTCAAAACCCTCTCATGTGTCAGTTGCTAATGGAAAAAATGCCACGGTTTTGGGCGTGGGAAAAGTATTACTTTCAAACAATCTTGAGTCTACTGCATTGTTTGTTCCTACCTTTCCCTTTCAACTTCTATTAATAGGAAAGATCACTAGAACCCTAAATTGTCTTGTCACTTTCTCACCAAGCAGTGTTGTGTTTCAGGATTCTCTCACCATGAAGATGATTGGTGAAGGGTTCTTCCTGAATGGTCTTTGCTATCTACGCAAGGAACCTCATCTAGTCAAAGCTTCCCAAGTTGATTCAATTCCTTCCAAGGACCAACAAATCTGGCATCAAAGATTAGCCCATCCATCAGAGGCTGTTTTGCTTAAACTTTTTCCCAAAATGTGTCAATTATCTGTAATGTGTGATACATGTAAGTTCTCCAAGTTTACTAGACTCTCTTTTAGTTCCTCAATGTCTAGGGCTAGCAAACCTTTTGAACTTGTACACTCCGATGTTTGGGGTCCAACTATTGATTCTTTTGATAGATATAAATATTTTGTTATCTTTGTGGATGATTTTTCTAGAACAACATGGCTATATTTGTTAAAATAAAAAAA
>JADOBS010300966.1:0-11396 GCA_015708375.1 Cydonia oblonga
AAACAATTAAATCATAGGGGCGGGGTGGTTTTGCCATCTCCAATACATATTTCGACTTGATAGGGGTTCCAAGATAACAAAGTGTAGTGGCAAAAATTTTGGTTGTGTTCTAAGTTCTGACTGATTTTGTTCTTCTCTATTTATTATTGTCTCACCTACATTGACAAAGAAAAGTAAATACATCATAAAAAGTTGGAGATAAGAGAGGAAGCAACTGTTGGTTTGAAATTAAAATTAGTGGTCTAGTTTTACACTAGTTCCATGTCCTAATAGGTAGAAAGAATTTTTATGGTGCTTCTAACCTAATGTGTACGATTGAAAGCTTGGTGGAACTTTTTCAATATTTTGTAAAAAATCGTCATACTCCTATCATCCTTCACTTATGTACATTTTAC
Source organism: Cydonia oblonga (assembly GCA_015708375.1). Classification (NCBI taxonomy): domain Eukaryota; kingdom Viridiplantae; phylum Streptophyta; class Magnoliopsida; order Rosales; family Rosaceae; genus Cydonia; species Cydonia oblonga. The sequence goes on from JADOBS010300966.1 coordinate 396, forward strand.
TTTTCTTTGGATTAATTAGGATGAAAACTGAGGAAGTAATGTACTTGTTTGTATGTTCTAGGACTTTTGCTACTATGCCAACACGATATTTTTGGTTGACCTGCTTCTTTATCCAAGGAACGAAAAGTTTTTCATGGTTTGCTTCTCATTTGCTGAGGTAAGCAAGAACTCCTTAGTTACTTTGCTTTGTGATGAAGTGACCATTCACTTGTACAATTGTTGATTCATTCAAATTTGCAACCAGGGGCCGTTAGCGTGGGCATTGATTGTTTGGCGTTGTAGCTTGGTTTTTAGTTCTCTTGACAAACTTGTTAGTGTCCTCATACATCTTTTACCTGGTGAGTCAATTCTTTCCTTACATTTTCTTATGAAATACCTTTGAGACAATTTTGTAATGATTAAATTGTTATCTTTTTTTGTTGGAAAATTAATACCACGGCTTCAAATTGTTATAACTTATAGGTAAAAAATTGCCTAAAACAGTTCTCTTGTGCTGTAGCATGTCCACGGAACTGCACATATCTAAGATCAGAGAGCTTTTTGTGGTGATTATATGGTCTCAAATAGATTTTAAAAATGTAGATCCAACCAGATTAGTTGATCATGCCTTAGTTGTGGCCAACGTAGTAAATGTATTTAACTATAGTCTTTAGCACAGATAGTAGTAAACTCCTTGAATGGTTAAGTATGTATTTTAGTTCGGCAGTCAGGGCCTGCAAGTCAAACCTCCAAATCATAGTTTAGTACAATAAATGTCCGAGCTTCTCCCAAAGTTTATGTTGCGTAATCTGTAGTGAATATGACACAAGCGGTTTATTTCAGGGTTAGTTTTCTTCACTATTCGATGGTGGGATCCAGCAACTTTTGCAGCAATGCATCCGGAAGGAACTTCTCGCAGAGCTTCATGGCCTTACGTAGAAAACAAATCCTACCTTTGGGTATGGCTCTTTTGGGTGCCCTTGTTTGCTTACACCCTCTGGCAGGCTTTGTATTTTCTCATTGTCAATGTTTTACGTCGACAAAGGCTGTTGAGAGATCCCGAAGTCATGACTTCTTACAGGTTTTTACCACCTCTCTCTCCTCATCATCCCTTGCATTTGGTTCTCCTCTTTCGTTTTCCCCGATTCTGATGTCATTTTCAACAGGGAGCTCTCAAAGAAGGCACAGAAAGCAAACAATGTATGGTGGCGCTTGAGCGGTTTGCTTGGGGATCAGAATCGCTTGCTCATGTACACTCTACTCCAAGCCGTATTTACTGTGGCAACAATGGCGCTCACGGTCCCTATCTTCTTGTCATATGAATTGCACGTTATCTTCCAAATTCTCAAGGTTTCGGCATCTGTGTGGAACGGAGGTAGTTTCTTGCTGGAGGTAATGCCGAGGCAAGTGATTCTCAAGGAGAAGAAGAAATCGGAAGTGCAGCCAACAGAGACTCGGGGAGATCAACCATCGGATTATGATCAAAGGACGCACAATTCAGTCGAGGCATCCCCAAGTCCTCCGAACTAGTAGGCTATGTCATTTGTAAACCTCTGTCATGAAAAGTTACACGTGTTTTGTTAATTTTTGTATTCATAGAACTTAGCTTTTATTTGTAGGAGTTTAATATTTGTTTTGCAGACAGATGGGAAATGATTTGTTTGTTTGTGTACAAATTTGCAAAAGATGAAATTCGGACCTTGACGGGCAAGAACCCTAGCTATTTCTCTACTACTTACCTTCTCAGCTGTTCATTCCTTTCTTTTCCTTTTGGTTCCTCTAATTCTACGTTTCGTTTAAGGACACTAATTCTACTAATTTATTGGTTTAGTGGCAAATTACCTCCAATGATTACAGGGTAATGAAGATTGAGCTGGATTCTTGGTTTTCCATTTTATATTCTCACAAGTAACCAGTTTAAATCTGCAATTGAAATGGATGCTCAGTCATGGATTTTTGAATTTGACCTACTCTCTTCAACACGTTTACTGACACACAAGGAATAAAAACAAATACATCAAACCCAAATATCAAATCGATGAGGGATGAGTGGTAATTGCTCATTCTAACTCCTCCATTAAAACACTATACTACAGTCAAATGTTATTCCTCTCCAATTCAAATTTCGTAGAAGACGAGTCCATAACCAATTTATTCACCGCACCCCATCAGTGTCAATATATTAAAACAACGAATAATTGAAATGAATTTCGAAGAAAAGACGGGCATCAAACAAAATAAAAGTCCAATACATTTATATTTTGTAATCTTGTTAATACACCGGCTTCCATCTAGTATTAGAAGTAGTAAAACCAAAACATTACACCACTTAATTACAAATTGCTTCCACAAACAACAAATGATGGCCTACAAATCCACTCAAAAAACCGGCAGACGACCTTAAACCCAACAAACAAGAAGCTACCGGGCGCCGATGCCCGTTTCCAGGCACGTCGTCACATAAATTGTGACACGGCAACCTACGAAAAATACCCTCGTGTTGACAAAACTTGAGGGAAAGAATGAACTGACTCAGCCATCAAAACCAAGATTGATAGCATGAGCAAATAAAACAAGCACTGTACACAAAAGGATGACGATTACAATGAAACTGTATGCACAGGTTTCGGCATATCAATGGACTTGCTATGCGTCTTTCGATATAACCATGAAACCCGATTAGAGATGAGAGACCACGATCACGAACATCAGTCAGACCGCGGGAGTAAGAAGCCAAACCCAGAGTTTTCACGAATCAACGGTGGAGGTTCAATGTCGGTTATGTCTACTTGTTGCATTGACTTTGAGATGTCGTCCACCGAGAATGGTATGCTGCATAAAAATTCATACAACATAAGCAAAAAGATAAAAAATAAAAAATAAAAAAAACTCCAGACGGATAACCAAACACAAAATTCCACTGTAATTTAGGGATAACGAATATCAGTACCTTGAGTCGTCATCTAACAGGAAAGAGCTGCTCACAGCATTGTTGGAGTCCTCGGTCATTAGAACTCTCATGCTTGAAATAACCTGCGTCGTTGGGGAAGAATTTCAGAATACCAAAAGCAAGGACACAAGTCAAAAGTTAAGTACTTTATAAAAGACTACACAGAGTACAGTATTTTGGTGCCATCTGAGGTCAACTTACATCTGACGAAACACTGTGTGTACCGTATTTGTCATCCCAGTACATTGTACTGATCCTGTATAACTGCTGTATGCTAAGCACCTGATGAAGAAATGAGCAATAACATCAGAATGAAGGAAACATGCAAGGAAAGAAAAAGGTCCACCGTAAAAATGAGTGACTCGAAGGAAGAGGCACGCACCGGGCACAGTTCTTTCGTTATTTCATTCAAGGTCTTCTTTGGTTTCTGATGTATAACCTGAAATTTTCAGAAAATCAGTCAGCAAATTGTGCAATAGTGAGAATTACCATTTGCTGCAATTTAAAGATTAGATCATAGAAACGGATTTTACAAGGAATCCAACAGCCTGCCTAATATGCTTCAGTTCATCCCAAGCTGAGCCTGCATACTGTTGACAAAGAAAGTTTAAGGAAAAGACATGAGAGAGTGTCAATAAAAAAAAGGGTAAAAACATGAAAGAATGCATAAAATATAGTTCCAAGTGTTGCATGGTTCTTACTTCCTCGCCTGCCCCGTAGCACCACTGTTCTAATTCGGCCAAACCCGCTTTTACATACTCCCCATTACTGAATGAACAGCACTCGCGCCGCAACAGAAGACTGCAGAGAATGATTAAATTAAATGCCACAAGGCCTTTAAACAAAGTGGTGGGTGGAAAAAGGGGTGGGGGACGAAGGCCACAGAGAGGAAGAGGACTGATAGGATCTACCTATTGAATAGCTGGACATTGATGAATGAAAATATCTGAGTGAACACCTTGCGCACCAAGAAGGGAGGCACCTGCAAATATGCCAAACAATATAAGAATAAAGTACTGTTCGCAAAAGTAATTACAAATCTTTACCCTCTATGGGGAACTATAGAACTCACATAATTTGCTTTCATTGTCTTCAAACAACTGTCCAAGCTTTTCACAATGCTTTGCCAATGAGCAATTAAAGCTTGCTGAGCGACAGCATTAGCTTGGGCACGTCCTTTCACTAAACTTGCCCGTGATGTCCTGGGGGCCTGCATAGTACAAAAAAGAGAAATCAATCAAATTTTTCTGTTGTCAAAGTTGGTATCTACAACGCCAACGCAAATTTTCAATTAGCAAATTCAGACACAATTCCTTCTGTTCTTTTCTTTCTTATCTTACATATGGCTATGGATTCTATAAACATCAGAAAACATGCTTTTGTTCACAGAAAAATTTAACAGCCACCTGAATACATAATCCGAGTAATGGTGATATCTCCTTCTTCAAATTGTCTCTTATCATTCCATATATCTTCTCAAGGAAGGCAGTAAGCTGCTGCTTAAACAATAATGCAGGATACTTGGCCTCAACTTGCCGTAAGTCATCCAGTCTACCAAGTCCTCGACCAGTAATAAATGAGAGCCCCCCACTTTGAGGAGAAGCCCGTAACCCCTATGAAGACAAGGGTAAAGATGAAGATTGGTAGAAAAACAAGGATAAATACAATATGAAACAACAAACTTCTTAAATTAGAAGGTAAGTAAATGTAAATGCTTTGTACCTGAGACATCCTTCCAAAAAGAGATGCTGATGTCGTTCTCCGCCGTTGTGGTGTCAAGCTTGCTGCTCCACTTGCCTTAAGTGTGTGTTGGAGCAGCAATAATAAAGTTGAGGTATTGGATAACCAATAAGCTAATACGTCATTATTATCCGGGACCTGCAGTACGTAAAACCACTTGTAACATGTTAAAGAGTATTCAAAACTTGTTCTGATATGTATTAAGAAGGTACGTCAAAGTTTGGACTAACAGGCTGTGATTTTTAAAACCACCAAGAGTTACCTCTATGGCTGAAGCTATTGTTTGAATTACACGGTCGAAAATTCCAGTCCTTTCCACTTCAAAGGACCTCCAGTGAAGAAGACATTTGTATATGACACAAGCAGCAATTGGTCTTCCTCCGAAAAAACCCAAATCTTGTGATATGCATTTGACCAGCAAGTCCTGGTTCTCCTGAAAACAAGAGGATCGTGGTAAACTAATTAGAAATGGAAAAAGAAAAACCAAGGCATCAGGGCATGCCAATAGCCACTTACTTACCAGCTGCTTTTCATTTAGAGATTTCTGTGGTTTTTCCTCTGACTCAGGTTCGCGTGCATTTGGTAGGGCAAGAGTCATTTCCTGAAGCATATAGCAAACGTAAAGCAATACACATAAAACAAATAGTTTCTTATCCCCTAGAGATTTGCAAAATGTTCATTCATAAAAGCAATGACATACACATACCGATGTGACCTTGGATTCTCCATTTAGATGAGTCCCATTCTCTGATGTCCTCTGAAAATTTCAAGGAACACTTAACCAGTGAGCTTAAATGACAATGTAAATAAATGCAGAATGAGTGATGATCCTAAATTCAATAGATACCTGAATAATCACCGTCTTTGATCTTGACGATAGAGATTTTCCAGTCGGTGACATAGTCAATGCTTGTTGACGAAGTACTTGATTTTCCGACTCTGTGTTAGAAAGTTTCTCCTCTAGCCTGATATGGAGAATAAATCAACTCCAATAAATATGACTTCACAGAAAAGAACTGTTATGCCAGAGAGAGAGGGAGAAAGACAAAACAAAGGAGGGCACATTTTGAGACAAGAGAGGCCGAGGGAATAGTGCGTATCAAGATGACAATTGATTGCAGGTTAAAGAGACTGATTTGTAAATGTAAAGGGGTAAAAAGGAAAAAATAAATGTAAAATTGAGTGAAGATTGGCATGAGGGTTAAGGAACAGTTCTGCCATCTAAGTTGAGCTCTTTTTACCATAATATTCTTCCAAATTATCTTTGGGACCTCTTTATATGCGTTTGTTCCCAAAAACATTTTCTATCTTTTTCCTTTTAAATCAGGTGAAAAATAAAAAACCTCAAGCAAAAACGTGAGTAGAAATTTTAAAGAGGCAGAGAGGAAAAATAAACGTAAAAGCGAGTGAAGGGTGGACAACAACCAATGAAATGTACTTGCATTTGAACCTGCTAGGCATGAAGGGAAAATCTCGAGCAAGCCAGGTGTATGAAGCATAATCATTATTATAACATCCTAGAAACCTGACAATTCCATGATCACAAGTGTTTACAAACCTCTGTACAGATTCCTGAAGCTGATCCATTTTTCTGCATGAATCTTCAAATTGTTTGACCAGCTCTGCATTTCTAGCCTCAGCAACAATAGAAGCTTTCCTTGCCTCTTCCGCTGCCTGTCTTTCTGAGAGCAACAAGGCCTGTAGATTTCAACGCCTCTTTAAGTCAGCACATCACACTAGTTCAAATTTCAGGTCAAGATTGGTCCTTCGGGTTTTGTTTCTAGTTTAAGTTTTAAGGTTTGACCTTTTAACAAAGTATTGCACATGATATAATTAGAACAACTTTTAAGCAAAAGAACATAAGCTTAACAAAACTCAAGTAAAAAATACAGGCCAAATAGATCAGGCTTCAAGCTAACCAGCCAGCTGGCAGTCCTAAACCTAAAATGCAAAACCAGTTGCATTTTAAATGTGGCTGTCTGCATTACAGAGACATGACCTCCACTGAATACAGCAATCCTCAGGATCAAGTTTCAACTATTATTTGTCTTGTTTCAGTTGAAAATGCATTATTGTTATTGCTAATGTTACACGTTAACTGCTACATTCCACAGGAGAAGATAATTCATTGACAGATAGATAGCAATTATCATCCAAGTTAGAGTGCCCACCTTCAAACTCTCCACCTCAGCTGACAACGAGTCAATTTTTTCAGTGTCTTGAATTATAACAGGAGTCTCCTTAATGACAGGAGGTGCTTCTTTAATAGCTTTCTCGAGTTCTTCTCGTTCTCTAATTGCTCTGGCATTTGCCTCGTGTATTTGTATTTGCATTGCATGCAAAGCTTCTTGCAACTTAGCAGTTTCTTGGGCTTTTTCCTCTTCTAAATCAGTCTGCAATTTAACTCATAATACATTAATTTAGGTGCTATTAAATGATCTAGTTTCTCTCACAAACCAACAACACCAACCATACTGGTATTAAACATAAACATATATTACCCTTAATCGCTTCTCAAGTTGTAAGCGCCATGTAAGTTCTTCCACACGCTTTTCTAGTTTGTCTTTAGCTTCTTTTAGGGCCCCCGTTTCTCTCGCAGCCTGAATAGATTTAAACCACAATGTAATTGGTATGAAGCTTTACATCTTCCTACAGAAACAAATCATATTAAGGAGTGAATTCAAACCATTTTGAGATTTCTGAGCTCTCTCCGGGCAACCCTACGCCTCCACCCACACTGAGTATATAATGCAGCTTTCTGGAGACTCCTATAATAAGAATACGCTACGTGGCCACGCAAACAAGTCTGGAAGCAATCAACAAGAATGATCGATCAATATAATTTCTCTGAAACAAGATGCATGAACAGAAACATAGATGTTTCTAGATTTCCTTATGAAATTTCAAAACAATACAGTAAGAATATGAAGGATAATAGGACCTGGACAAGAATCGCAGCCTTAGTTTGCTTTCTGAATCTGAATTCATTTCGAGCAGTCATTGCCCTCATCCCTGTCTGTATTGTGATTGCAGACAATCGTACTGTCAAGTAGGATTTCCGGGCAATGTATTGTCGGAAATCTTTCTGTATCTTGACAGCTGCTGCTTGTTGTCGCAGCTGCTCAAATATCTCACGAGCATATGTTCCTGATTATTTTTACAAAAACCAAGAATATAGTTATAACCTGGAATACCAATGGGTTGAAACAACCAATTAATATAATGTGAGCGAGGCCAAAGGATATTATTTAAATGACAATATGATGGTACCTCTCACATATGATTGCAATTGAATGGCAGCTTTGCGTAATGCAAAGAACTCTTTACGTGCAACATATGTACGAATTTGCCTTTGTATGGTTCTGGCTGCATTTCCAAGTACCTCTGCTCTCCTTGCATCCAACTCAGCCATCTGACCAGCTCTTAGAAAGACCTTTGTCTTGCCTATCTGCCAAGGCGTTGAACAAAATGATTATCAGACAATAGGTACATAACTACATATACAAAATGCTTGGCAAAATATGAAAAATTAAGCGAAATATGCAGACAATAACAGCATACGTATAAAGTTCAAACAGGTTACACAAGCATCATCTAGATGATAGCACTAGGAACTAAGAAAAAGTGAACGCATTGCAGAAAGCTATTAGCCTACTAGGGACAGCTGATGGGAATGGATAGTCAGGTTTCCCTGTCAACTCCTTTTAGGACATGGATGTCAAGCCCACAACCTGGGTTGATGCAGTAATGACCTCATTTCAAGCCGGCATTGTTCAACGATAAGCTCGGGCACAAAATATAGGGTGTATAAGGGTCGTACTACCCAAGTATGCTTAACTGACATAGCTAAGTAGCATCGTCAATGAAGATAAAAACTTGAATCACCTGATAACCAGTCAATCCCAGTTTATCCAGGATCATTTGACATGCAACCTTGTCCTCGCAGCTGTTCAGGCAAAAGTAAAAACAATTCAACAACATTTCTGATGAAAATGAAAGCTATAAATAAATAAAAATATATATCCATCTATCACCTGGCGTAAAAATGTGTACTTACTTTCCTTCCAAAACTTCAGGAGCAAGAACACCAAAGCGGAGAAGAAACTCATAAAATGTACGTCGGGTAGGATATCCAGCGCAGCTGATCCTAATTGCCTCAAGAACACCCTGAAGCAAATAATAATTACTGGTATAAGCCACCCAGAAACACAGGAATTCCGATGATAATTTTTGCAGGTTATGCAGTAGAATTTAAGCACAAGAGGAATTTATAGGCAGGTCATACTCACACCACAGCGTAATTGTTGTATAATGTTAAAGTTCTCAAAAATGGCAGGCTTGAGGACACTGTTCGGCTTCACACATCTGATATAGTGAGGTTCTGTTGAATTCAAGGTCTCCATCAAAGATTGTAGTTGTAACTGCATTTTCAAGAAGATAATCTCAGTTGCTGCTCCATAGTAAAAAGTTTTCAATAGTCTAACATATTAAGAGACTTAGCCGAACATTAAATTTAATCTAAATGTGTTCTGTACAGACAAGTCCATACATGGTGTCTTGCAACAGACTCAGTGCTCCATAAAGTGACTAAGAAAGTACATAGTGCTCAATAAATCAAACTTTTGGGTGATATCTGAGACAATTTTGCAATGTGAAGGATATGAATTCACTCCTGGTTTAGACTTATGGTGTTCCTCCCACTTCCTACCATAAATTTAAATCTAAAATGTCAATACTAATTTGATAATAAATAAATAAAAAACTATAATCCACACATAAGACGCTGTAGGGTACTAGATCCAAATAATACCTTGAAGCGTGATCCAATGGATGAAAACTTAGATGACTTGGATGATTCCTCTGGAAGTGGAGGAAATAGCCCTGCCACAAAAGAGCATTTGGAGGCTGCCAACAGATCCTGGTGCTCTGCAACCACATAATCTTTGTTTTTATCAAGGAACTGATCAGCCAGATAAGTTACCTGAAAAAGGTTGATGAATGTTTAGCAAAAATAACAATAATATATAGAGGTACTGGACATACATAATGGCCCAAACATGTATACCTCCCCTGCATAGTGAGATATGGTAAAGCTAGTACGAGAAAGCTTCGGTTTGATAAAGCGCTTGTTTTTTGTAAATGTCTGGTATAACTTCTGAGCGAATGTTTCATGTGTGGATTTAGGAAACATACTGCAAAGCAACAAACAAACATGAGTCCAACCAAAAGGGAGAATTTAAACAATTCAGACTAGAGCGAGTTAACTAGAGCGCCTGAGTACAATTGTTCATAAAAATGAAAATTAGAGGATAAAAAAACAAAAAACTAGACCGAGTTAACTTCTAATGAAAATAAGAATTCAGAATCCATCAACTTTATCAAAATTTTGCAGGAGTAAAGATTATCTACATACCAGGCTTCATCTAAAAGTGCAATTATCCCTCCAGGTTTCTGGAAAGAGAAAAGAAAAAATAAAAGATTAATCAAAAACTCAAGTGAAATGGAATGTGAAAACCATAGACTTCTATTATTCTTTCAGTTGAAGGACTTCCACATAATTAGTTTGTAATCATATAAACTATAGTAGCCATTCCGGATAATAAACAAGAACACAGCAAGTAACAATCTGTCACCTTTTCAATCAGATCCAATACATCTTGGTTATCAACAAACTCGATGTAGCTCCAATTGATTTCTTCTTTTGTATATTCTTCCTGTTCCATCTTAAAGACATGCTGCAACATGCAATTACATAAAAGATTTTGATTAAGACTGAACCAAACTATTATCATTAAGATTAGGAAGTGAGAACTATGCCAAAAGTTTCCAACCTGATTGAAATGTTGTTGCAACTTCTCATTTGTAAAATTGATACAGAACTGCTCAAAACTATTGAAAAGGAAACTTGTCAGCTGCAAGACCAGATCTTACACTGCAAACAATTTTTGAAGTTGAAAGTTTACCTGTTGAACTTAAAGCTCTCAAACCCATAAATATCAAGAACTCCAATCAATGCCTTTGAGTTTGGATCTTGACCAATTGAGATGTTAATTTTCTCCACAAGCCTGTTACATTATAGCAAATTTAACGTAAGAACCAAAAACAGTGGTTAGAATACATGTGTTTGATACTATATGACAACAGATGTTCATAGCTGAACATGAATAGAGTCAATGGACACAACAAACATGTACAAATAGAACCACTGTAAGGAAGTTGCATTACCAGTCAAACAAACGTGAATAAATAGTTTTGGCTAAGGCATCTCTGCTAGCCAATGCAGAAACAGGGTCAAGAGTCCTTGTGATGATTTCTTCTGGTGTTACCATTAC
>JADOBS010300967.1:0-11397 GCA_015708375.1 Cydonia oblonga
ATATATATATATATATATATATATATATTGTATATGTTTATATATCTGTCAATATATATATATTTGTTTCAAGTGTCGCACAATTAAATTGTTATGTGGAATTTGTGAGTCAAAGTACAAAATTAAATTATAAACAAATTTTGGGTTTCCTAAACCCTAGGGGATTTTGAAAACAAAGGGAACTTGGACATGGTGCGACACACCCACCGCACCACCATGGCACTGTGTAAACAACCAGGTTGTGCACCTGGTTTGGGTCTCTTCACCACGGGCATTCAGCCCTGCCCACACCAACATCTGCAAGCCTTTATGCTTGCTGGACCTAGCTGTTGCCTCGGCCCACAGCCGATTTCCCCAGCCCAGTCGGCTGGGTTTTTCCCACAAGCCTGTGTCAACCAGCCCTTGGGGCTGGGCCTTGTCCCACGCGCACAAAACTTGCAGCCCAGTTTTCCTGGGCCTGCCCGTGACCCTTACCCCCCATTTCTCCGGTCCAAACAAAGACCCAGCTGCGGCTGGGGTTCCTCCCATTCCCATAAGGCCTTTGGGCCTATTTTTCATTGGACCCGTGGCCTGCAGTCCACCCGCAAGCCTTTTTTGGGGCCGAGCCTTATACTTAAGGCACCCAACCTGTGCCCCCTTACCCACGACACTAAGCCCAAATTATTTTGGGGCTATATTTTAAATCCAATATTATTATTTTAATATTATTTTGCTTCTACAATCGACCCTGTATGGCCCAATTTATTGAATTATTTAAAAGTGACATGCAGTCCATTAATCTGGTAATGAATCCAAAATTTTTTTATCTGAATATCACCTTTGGACATTAACGATTCAATAAAAAAATTTTATACTTTGAACCATCACATACTTTCGTAGTAACGAAGCTCTCACACTTAAGTTCTCGAATAACCTCAAATCCACTATATTCAAATTAGTATATTGCATTATGTGTTTCTTGCAGGAACCTCTCATTATGAACTAATTGTTCATAAAACTAAATTGAACTTGTAGTTTCAAATTTAGTGCCTTTGAAACCTGAAGTTTTCATTCAAAAACATACCACATGAAACCTGTAGTTTTCATACATAAATTAAACCAATACATGTCTATAGAACTTGTATGTTCTACAATATATGTTTATGGCTTACCATATGACTACTCACGTTTTTCCCTCTGTTTTAGGGACATGTCGAACTTGAAGAAGCTCGATTTCTCCGCTCTAGAAGTCTCTGGAAGAAACTATCTGAAGTGGGTTCAAGACGTGAAGCTTCATCTCACTACGAAGGGTATTAGAGCCACCATCGAGGCACCTATCGCCGACAAACCTGTTGACGAAGCTCAGAAGGCTACTGCAATGATCTTCATTCGAAGAGACATTCATGATGCACTGCAGACTGAGTATCTCGCTGAGGAGGACCCACGCACCCTCTGGCTTGCTCTGGCTGACCGTTTCGATCACCAGAAAGACATATACTTGCCTGAAGCAAGACACGACTGGTAGCATCTTCGCTTCCAAGACTTTAAGTCTGTGAACGAATACAACTCTGAAGTTTGTAGAATTCGTTCTTTGTTGAAATTCTGCAAAGTGGAACTAACTGAATCAGATCTCCTGGAGAAGACCTATTCGACCTTCCATGCCACCAATATTGTCCTGCAACAACAATATAGGGTGCGGAAATTCACCAAGTTTTCGGATTTGATCTCTGTTTTACTTCTCGCAGAAAAGCAAAACCAGCTTTTGATGAAGAATCATCAAGCTTGACCCACTGGCTCGAACACCGCGCCTGAAGCGCATGCGATCCATTCTAGTAACCATAAACGACGAAAGAATCGTCGTGGCCATGGAAATGGGCGACAAGCCCAACTACGGGCCCAAGGTCAACAGAATGTCGCACCTAAGGGAAGAAATGTGACCCTGCAGCGTCCACCACTCGCCCCTAAGGTCCTAAACTTCAAGAACAAGGGCAAAGCTCATGTTCAGCCCGCTTCTATTGAACTGGACATGTGCTATCGCTGTGGATCAAATGATCATTGGTCACGCGTATGCCGAGCTTCCCCTGAAGCTATTGCCAAGTATCATTCTCGTCGTGAGTCTAACTTTGCACATGTTGATCATCCGGAAGAAGCAACTATATCAATGGAGATATAGGATTTCCAGGAGGCTTCAGCACTTATGGATGAATAAATTAGACATGTTTTTAGGGTGTTTACCCCTAGTGGCCGGCCCTACCCCCTTATTTTGCTAGGTTTATGGTTTAATTTTGAACAATTTTTCTAAGTATTTGGAATAATTTGTTTGGTTTTGGTTTGTTTTGAATTATGGATTGTTATTTGAATGGATATTATTTTCTAGAATTGCTTAATTGAATGAATGGACTTATATTTATACATGTGACCAATTCAATCAATTTATTTCTTGGTATGTCTAGTGGGGAAGTTAGTTGTCTGGCAGATAATGCAACTACGCACACAATCTTGTGAGAATGACACTATTTTACTAACTTAATACCCAAGAAAGCTCCTTTGACAACTCTCTCAGGCACATCCAACCAGATTGAAGGATACGGAAAGGCACGTATTATGTTGTCTAATAGTACAATTCTGACCATTAAGGAGGCACTCTATTCTCCATGTTCTGGAAGAATGTTGTTGAGTTTTAAAGATATTCGAGATAATAAATATCATCTTGAAACCATTGAAGATCATGGTTCTAAATTTCTTTGTATCACTTCGTATGAATATGGCTAGAAGCATATTCACGAGAAGTTGGAACACTTGCCGAATGGGTTGTACATCACAACCATTCGTGGCATAGAAGCCCATAGTGTGGCCGGCCCTATGCCTGAGTTCCAGGATACTTTGCTGCTTTGGCATGACTGTTTGGGACATCCTAGACATGACATGATGCGCCGTATCCTCAAATCTTCACACTGGCATAAGTTACATCCCTATGTTGGACTCCCGCCATACAAAGCGTGTTCTTTAGGGAAGTTGAATACTCAACCCTCCTATACAAAGATTATTCATGACCCCCCTAAATTTCTTCAGAGGATTCAAGGGGACATTTATGGACCTATCCAATCAACATGCGGACCATTTAGATACTTTATGGTGTTGGTTGATGCATCGACAAGATGGTCACTTGTTTTCTTGTTGTCCACACGCAACGTCACGTTTGCTAAACTCCTAGCTCAAATCATTAAGCTAAGGGCTCACCACCCTGATTATCCGATCAAGTCGATTCGACTGGATAATACTGGAGAGTTTACGTCACAGACTTTTGACGATTATTGCATATCAGTAGGGATTGATGTGGAACATTCTGTGCCCTATGTTCACACCCAAAATGGCCTAGCAGAAGCTTTCATAAAGCACTTTCAATTGATAGCTCAAACTTTGGTTATGAGAACCAAACTGCCGGTATCTACCTAAGGCTATGCAATATTGTACACAGCTATGTTGGTTAGTCTGAGGCCCACCGCTACCCAACTACATTCACTGTTACAGTTGGTCACTGGATACAAGCCTAACGTCTCGCATTTACGGGTGTTTGGGTGCGCCATTTATGTGCCAATAGTGCCGTCACTACGTACCAAAATGGGTCCTCAAAGAAAAATGGGAATCTATGTCGATTATGATTCACCATCAATTGTTTTCTATTTAGAACCCTTGACAGGAGATCACTTTGATGAGACAGTCTTTCTGTTGCTTGGGGGAGATAAGCATGCTAACGTTCCCGTAGAACGTCGCAAATTGTCGTGGTATACTCCCACTATGTCTCATTTAGATCCCCGCATTGCCCAGTCTGAAACTGAGGTGTGTTGAATTATAGATCTTTAGAGCATTGCTCAAAGCATGCCGTATGCTTTTAATAATCTAGTAAATATGAGAAGATCACATATACCCGCTGCAAACACACTTGCAAGGATAGATGTACCCCATGTACATCAACAACCCGCCTAGGAAGGCCGAACCATTCCCGAAGATGGGGAGGTCGCACCCTTCACGCGGTAAGGTACATTAACGGCTAGCCAATCATCTGCTCCGACCCTGAAGCGTGGAAGACCCCTTGGTTCAAAGGATTCACAACCCTGGAAGAGGAAAATGGCACCAACTAGTGACCCTATTTTGAATCAGACCATCGTTCACTCATATGTTACAACGCATGAGGTTATTCTAGATTACGGTGATGTTTTAGACGAAACATGCTGGCCTCCCAAGAATCGCGAGATTTCGGTCCACAACACAGTATTGGATGAGGTTTGGAATAGGAATTAGATGATCGTCGACGATGCATTCGCATACTCAGTAGCTACTGACATCATGCTTAGCAATGATATTAAACCACGTTCCGTCGATAAATGTCGACGTATAACCGATTGGTCAAACTGGAAACAAGCAATCCAGGTCGAACTTGATTCGCTCGTGAAACGTAAAGTGTTTGGACCTATCATTCCTACACCACCACGCGTGAAGCCCGTTGGCTACAAGTAGGTTTTCATGAAGAAGCGTAATGAGAAGAATGAAATAGTGCGATACAAAGCACACCTCGTAGCGTAAGGCTTCTCACGGCGCCCTGGAATTGATTACGAGGAGACGTATTCCCCCGTAATGGACGTTATAACATTCCGCTACCTAATCAGTTTGGTAGTTTCCGAAAAAACTGAATATGCAGCTTATGGATGTGGTAACCGCGTATCTCTATGGGGATCTAGATACGAAAATATACATGAAAGTTCCAGAAGGACTTCTATTGACTGGCTCAAATAGTTCTAGACCATGGAACACTCTCTTAATTAGGCTAATGAGGTCACTCTACGGATTGAAACAATCCGGGTGGATGTGGTATAACCGTCTGAGTGAATATTTGACAAGTCAGGGTTATGTGAACAAGGAACTATGCCTATGTGTGTTCATAAAGAAGTCACATTCCGGATTTGCAATCGTTGCAGTTTATGTCGATGACATATACCTCATTGGGAATCCCGCAGAGCTTGAGAAAATTGCTGCACACTTGAAATCAGAATTTGAGATGAAAGATCTTGGGAAAACTCGATACTGTCTCGACCTGGAGATCGAGCATTGTTCGGATGGAATCCTAGTACATCAATCGAACTACACCCAAAAGGTGTTGCGTTGTTTTAATGAGGATAAAGCGAAGCCTTCGAGTACACCCATGGTCGTTCGGACTCTAGATGCTAAACGAGATCTCTTCCTTCCAAAGGAGGATGAGGAAGAGATTTTGGAACCCGAAGTTCCTTACCTAAGTGCAATTGGGGCTTTATTGTACTTGGCTCAGTGCACTAGACCTGACATCTCCTTTGCTGTGAATCTATTGGCTAGATACAGCAATGCGCCCACACGCAGGCACTAGAATGGTGTTAAAGATATTTTTCGCTACCTCAAGGGTACTACAGATTTGGGCTTGTTCTATACCTATGAATCTCCGAGTATTGCCGCCCCCTATAGCTCTCGGATTGATTCTCGCCTTATTGGTTACGCAGATGCTGGATATCTGTCTGACCTACATAGAGCACGTTCTCAAACAGGTTATGTCTTTACCGTTTGAGACACCGCTATATCTTGGAGGTCTACCAAGCAAACACTAGTTGCGACTTCGTCTAACCATGCTGAAATTCTCGCCCTGCATGAAGCATCGCATGAATGCTTTTGGCTGAGAGAAGTCATGGGACATATTCGAAGCATTAGTGGTCTTACATCAGTCGTTGACCTTCCTACGATGATCTTTGAAGATAATGCAGCATGTATCGAGTAGCTAAAGAAGGGATACATCAAGGAAGACAACACCAAGCACATAGCGCCGAAGTTCTTTTACTCACACCAGCTGTAGCAACATCAGAACATTGAAGTCAAGCAAATCCGTTCCCAGGACAACCTGGCTGATCTCTTCACCAAGTCATTGCCCAAGTCTACATTTCAAAAGCTCATCCAAGGAATCGGTATGCATAAATTATCTGAGTTGAATCGATTGTAGTTTTCTTATTTAGAAGTTATGTCTAACTTAGGGGGAGTATCTAGAAGCATACTCACATGATCTTAAGGTACTATTTTTCCTACGATTAGGAGCATTTTTCCCACTGGGTTTTTGCTACCTAACAAGGTTTTAATGAGGCACCCATCCTGGGATGA
This sequence comes from Cydonia oblonga, assembly GCA_015708375.1. Lineage (NCBI taxonomy): Eukaryota > Viridiplantae > Streptophyta > Magnoliopsida > Rosales > Rosaceae > Cydonia > Cydonia oblonga. Next base: position 6,154 of record JADOBS010300967.1, read on the forward strand.
TCATACTTCGTTGAGTTCATTACCTTCGTCCAATTTGACGTTTGTTTTAGACATTATGCATATTTCTCACTTTTCTCCTTAGTCAATGGGTTTTCCCCATGCCTTGGGTTTTACCATAGCAAGGTTTTGTGAGTTTTACTACAAATGCATACTTCACTTAAATTTGAGACTCGCGATCACCCGTTGTGTCGATGACTTCATCAACTATTCTACCTTATCTGTTGAAGATCTGGTGCGATGGTTTGTTGAGTATTTACACACTCAAGGGGGAGTGTTGCAGTTATATTTAGAATAGGAATGTGATTATGTAAATCCTAGGGAATCTGGGAATGTATCTTATATTCCTATTAGGATTAGACTACCTATTAAATGTTGTAATCCTAAAGGGAAGGTTTTTACCCTTTCTACTCCTATAAATAAAGGTGCAATGGGGTGAATCAAACACACCTCACAATTAAATCAATCTCTCTTCTCTCTGACCATAGGCGGCCCCCTCTCTCTCTCTCTCTAAACCCTAGATCGTTCAATCAAATGGGCCTACAACATTATTCAAATTATTGAAAATTCAAATACCTAAGAAAAAAGATCACATGAAAAACATAATTTTTGTGTGTGTATTGTAGGTTTGTGGACCCTATTTTTATTTTTGCCCAGGACCTCCAAAATGTTTAAACCCGCCCTGATCAAGGTTAGTCCATGTCTAAAATTACATTACAATGATATGTGTTTCCGACATCGGGGTTTCACACACAAAAAGCGTGGAAGTCACCACCAACACTGAATTTCACATTCTATCCATTGATGTGAAATCTAAAGTCTCTTTTAGAGTTATTTGATAACCTTTTTGTTTTTTAATGTTTTAAAACTAAAACCAACAAGTGATATAACTATTTTATTTTCAATTTTTAGTTTTTATTTTCACATTTAAAAAAAAATGAAACTAAATCAAAAGTAAAAACTACTTTCATGAGTTTCTAAAAAAAAGCTTACCTAAATTGACTGAAACAATGCACTCTCATCTTTACACCCTAATTCAAATTTTCCTTTTTGTAATTTAGGTTAGATGAATATCTCTCTCCAGGAATAAGAACCAAATTTTCTAAAGATGGGTTATTAAGTATAAGTTAAGGGCCCAAAGAAAAAAAGGGATCAAGCAAGAAGTTTTGATTGTGGACATTACCAATTGGCCCAACTAAGGCAGAGTGAGGCCCATAACAAACCACTTGGCAGCTCCAATAACCATTAAACTGACTGAGAGTCTTTAACCCATCACCAAGTAATCCCATCTTTCTTGTCCCAAACAACAAAATTAAATTAAGAAAACCCAGTAACCCAGATTACCAGAAACCCTAGTGCCTCCTTCTCAGAAAATCTTCACCGACTTCCCCCAAAAAATCCCATCTTTGTTTTGTCCATCAATGGCCTCCGTCGCCACCGGCGGTCGATTCAAAGAGCTCCTGAAGAAGTACGGCAAGGTCGCACTTGGCGTCCATTTCTCAGTCTCAGCTGCCTCGATCACAGGCCTCTATGTCGCCATCAAGAACAACGTCGACGTCGAATCGTTGCTGGACAAGCTTCACATGGGGAGCGTGTCCTCCAAAGACGAAAACCCAGAGAACCCACCTGTAATCTCCGATGGGTCGGAGTTTCGGGTCGGACCCATATCGGAAAATGGGCAATCGACGGCTGTGGTCGTGGAGAAGGAGAGGAGTCGGACGGCTGAGCTCGCGGCTTCGACTGGTGGTGCTCTGGCATTGGCTTTGCTCTGCAACAAGGCTCTGTTTCCGATTCGGGTTCCCATTACTCTGGCGCTTACTCCTCCCGTGTCTAGGTTTTTGGCCAGGAGAAGGCTCATCAAGACCGGTGGTCTATGAACATCTTTGCCTGGTACTTGTTTATCCTTGCTTTTTATATATCTTTCCTTTTTAATTTAATTTTGGTTTTCTTGATGTTTATTGAGATGAAGGTGAACATAAAAATGGCAATTGAATGTTGAATTTTTGATTGAGCAATGGTATGTATGACTGGGTCGTCTAATGGGTAAGAATTGATTGAACAACTGATTTCGATGTGCCTTAATTGGAATGGATAAAAGGCGGTATTTTGAAAAGGCGAGAGCTTGATAGAATAGTGGTGTGGTTCTGAAAATGTTTACGCCTTGAACTATAATTTGGGCGTACAAGTTTGTTGCCGAGAAAAATTGGATATTAGATGAGCTTTTTGAAGTTTAAGACGGAGTATTAGATTTTAAGTAGCTGTGAATGATTACGATAGTGATGATACTTTCTGATTAATTGAAATTTAACTTCTTGTAGATCGAAATGAGATGAGTGACTTGTAATTGTTAACATTGAACTGCGTGGTGTTCAAGAGCAGTTAAACTGTTAAACCATTAGAGGACCAATTGGTGTAGCATCTTATTGTTAAGTAATTCGAATCTGTTGCAATTGTTTCATCTTCATCTTTAAATTCCTGAACTTCTAACTCAAATTTATATAGAATCCATAATTCAGGCACTTAATTCTAGGGCACATTCCTCCTTCCACATTATATGTTACGGGTATAAATTGTGAAGAAGCTGCATTTTCCGCTGTGAATTTTCATTTGTTTCAGTGATTCAACGTTCCTGCAAGCTATTGCCTTTGGATAAGCCTTCCATAGATTTAAAGTGTGAAATACTAAGCCTAACCCCAGCTAGAACAGCAATGTGGATCTTCTTGCTTGCTGGGGAACTTTTGCATGAAACTCACATATCTTTCTTGTGGCATATCAGGGGAGCAACGGAACTATAATAACCAAGGAAGTTATAGTAATTACCGACAAAATCATCACATGGAATACTAAAGTTTGCACAAAGTAGTGAAAGTAGATTGAGTTTAAGCATTGCAGAAGAGTGGTGATTGCACCAGTAGCAAATCGGTGAGGAGATTTTTATTATTGTTATTGTTATTTTTGTCTCGTCTATTCGGATTTGGATCTTTGATCGTATACTGTTCTTTTTTGTTATTAATAATGTAAGTGTTGTGCAAATCTCATCATGTAAGTTATGCTGATTAGCTTGAACGGGATTTTTAGGTTCATTCGGATCTCAATTACTTATGTTACAGAAATTTATGATTTCAATTGGACATAATCCTGGCGTTTTTTTTACAGATTGTTGAATGATAAGTTAGATGTTTATTCGAAAATGATAGGGTTTAGAGGAGTTTTTATAGAAATCAAACCAACATAACATCCATTAGTCTTTCACCCAAATAACAATCTAATTTAAATTTATAGTACAATTACGGGTCACTTTTTCGAGTTGGACACAGAAAAATTGAATCAGTCGCATTACAATAGGAAATTGGTAGCCTTTCAGGTTCCCTTTCTGACGGTAGAATTTGATACGGCAATGAGATGAAAAATCTACAATGCATTGGTGTATGGAATATACCGGTGCATTGGATGACCGAATTGCACGGTTGGATATTAACAATCTCAATCTAGCCGTTCAAGCACTGTCGCATCTCATCTCACACTGACCCAGAACAACATTCCCATTAAGAGACCAAATAGAAACGGCAATGAGATGAAAAATCTACAATGCATTGGTGTATGGAACATACCGGTGCATTGGATGATCGAATTGCACAGTTGGATTTTAACAATCTCAATCTAGCCGTTCAAGCACTGTCGCATCTCATCTCACACTGACCCAGAACAACATTCCCATTAAGAGACCAAATAGAAAGGGTCGCTTGCTTTTGTGAAAGGTGCCCTCCGGATCTACCCAAGTTGTTCTTGGAATATAGATGGCTCAATCCAACTGATATCAGGCATCAGCATTCTTAAAAGTGAAAAAAAATTATTGGAAAATCTTCAATTTCGAATCAAATCTTGATTAATTTGAAATGTTGAATAAGAACATAAAGCTGAAGTCCAGAACAAATGAGGCAAGGGTTGAAATGAATGGTGAGAAGCCAATTCACAATGTTAATCTGATATAATATCAATTCAATCCATAAAAATTCTGAACAAAGACCAGACGGAAAGTGAATGCAAATCTTTGGTCGCTTTTGCAACTGCAGAAAGCCCCCGCCAAAAGCTACCACAAGTTATGTCAACATCGTTTATGAAAATAGAGGGAGTGCCGGCAGCTTTGCTCCGACAAACCCCGCCACGCCTAAGACGGGAGATAGTCTGCCTTATGACCAGGTGCATACGCCCGGGGATAGCTGAATTCTAACCTAAAATGGGACAGGCCTTCAGTTTCTATTGAGTTTAAAAAAAATGAATTCAAATAGAACACGAAAGCCCTTTACATTGACAAAGTATCCGAAATCTTCAGAAAATAACAACTGATCAAAACGGATTGACCTTTTTGGCTTGATGGATCCGAGATCTTGGCAAATAGAGTCTCCATGCCTGTGTTACGATTGTTGCAGATGCTTAAATTCTTGACAATTAGCTCCAACCTCACTCAGGGCCGAGAAAAGCTTTGGCACGATCTTGGCTAACATCAACTTGAAACCAACCGAAGTTGAATTTACATCGCTCTTATCACTAAGAGAGGCATCTTTAGTGAGAGAACCAATCAAATAGCCTTTCATATATGCATCACAGGCCTTCAAGATATAATAACCACGCCTCCGGAAATGGTCATTGATGAGCTCTTCAAAGTCCTAGACATGCCAACAATACTATTAATAGACATTATTGAGTCAAAGATAAAAGCAACAAATATGACGTTCTTTGTAAAATTACCACACAAACATAAAACATAAAGAGCGTGCGCCTAGTATTTAGCAAATATAAACAAACCATCAAGTAAAATTAATATTTTTCATGATCCTTGTAATGCACCCAACTCGAATGAAAAAGAATACATCAACAGATTGAGTAATATCCAACTAATATAGGACCCCTATCACCAAACAAAATTAAATGAAACAAAGATAAAGGGAAACATCACCTTTGGTGGCCTCCGCATAAGATACATCATTGTCTTGCAGTTCAGTAAGAAAGTATTCTCATTGTATGACAATGAATTTTTCTCTCCTTCAGCCGTCCCAACCTGCTTATCGTAGCCAGCTTCATTAAAATATGGCTTAGAATTTAGCACCAACCCCTGGAGTGAAACAAGAACTTGAAGGATGCTAGAAGACTTTGGATCCCATACTTCATTCCCTCTGCCAGTCCAAGTATTCAAAAGACTAAGACACACTTTGCCTTCTTCATATAGATTTGGATTTATCCGCCAGC
>JADOBS010300968.1:0-11397 GCA_015708375.1 Cydonia oblonga
CGGGGCCCAAAGCGGACAATATCATGTTACGGCAGAGTCAAGACTGGGATGTGACATAATGGTATCAAAGCCACTCTGCCATTCGGTACGGATGTGCCGACGAGGACGCTGGGTTCCCCCATAAGTGGGGTGGGTTGTGAGATCTCACATTGACCAACGGAGAAGAGGTGATATGCCTTATATGTACATGCTTCTGTCTCTATAGCACGAGGCTATTTGGGAACTCACTGGCTTCGGGTCCATTGGAACTCTGAAGTTAAGCAAGTTCGGGCGAGAGCAATCCCAGAATGGGTGACCCACTAGGAAGTTCTCGTGTGAGTTCCCAGAAACAAAACTGTGAGGACGTGACCGGAGCCCAAAACAGACAATATCGTGCTACGATAGAGTCGAGACTGAAATGTGACACTTTAGATATTTTTGTGGTTTTCTTTCCTTGAAATGTTTAAAAAGTAATGAAATTCCTTAAAATATTGTATATATTTTTATCTCTATATGCAATGCTCCCTACCATCTAATTTTGACATACACATATATTTGTCACAGTTATAAAACGCTCAAATTTCTTAAATATTTATCTATATACAAATTACAAAATACTAAACTCATCACTACCCTCATTAACTGTTGGTTCCATTTCAAAGAAATATACTATTAATTGAAATTTTTTAAATTAATGTAGTTAATTTCCAAGAGACATGTTAATAAAGGCTTATCTGGTTGATATTTGGGCTATGATGCTTTCTTATTAGTCGGTGAAGTTTATCTTCACTCATCGTCAATGTAATTCTACAACCCATTTAATACCTTAACAGAAGATGTAAATGTTTCTATTTGAATTTGATTGATTAATATAATTCTAATCTTACGAAGAAAAAAAATGAAATTAAAATAGTTAATTGTTACAACCATAATAAAAGGTCAAATCTGTCCAAATATCAAATATTGTTCAGCGGGTTCGGGGTTCTCTCTAGGTGAGAGATTTTTGTTTGCTTGCATTTGGGATTCTGGAGCTTATTAGCTCGATCCCTTGCAAGTTTCTGGGGATGTTAGCTCGATTACAATCACGCTTTCTCTAAACTTTCATTCCACAAAGTGCATGTTTTATTAATAATCTTTTGGCGATCGTAAACACCATTTTTTTCCCTTCGATTGGTGTTGGAGTTGGAATTGAACTTGTCAACAATTTTAGGTCACAAGACCTTTTTATTTTGATTTGTAACAACGACACCGTCTTTGCGAGTAGAAACTCATACCAAGCACAAAGCAACATCTTTATCATTGGACTAATTAGGTCCTCTAATATGATTTCTCGCCATCTTGAACATTTTGAAAATGGGAAGAATTAGTTTTGGAAGTTAGTAGAAAGAAAAAATAGAACAATTCTAGAGGAAAGTAAATTTTGTGTAGATGTTTGAATAAATGCATTTGTAGTTATTGAGTTTTTTGGTGGATTTTGATTTAAATAATTTTTTTTAATTATTTTTAGCCGGATTTTATTTGGGTCATTATATTTTTTCTTTTACTATTAGATTTGATCATATTCGATCACAGTCGATAGATTTAAGGTATTTATAAATTTTATATTAGAAAATAGGTTTGAATCTGAACCATTGAATCAACCAATGATTCAATCATGTTGTTCGTTGGATCGGAAAATAGTCGTTGGGCGCCGAAATTGGTGGTTGACAAAGCTGTCGGCGGTGGGTCCCACCCACTACAGCTTTGCTACATGTAAAACTTGAGATGCGTCAGATCGCCCGTTGGGAGAAAAAGTTGGCACGTCTACGGGCATTGGTGTGACACCGCGAATTTTTTAGACTAAATTTGGCCCAATTTTAAGTTGGGTAAACTTCCTTTTGACCCTCTAAATTATTACTCAAGTTAAAATTGACCAGCTAAATTATTTTTCCCATTTTCAATAAGCCAATTGACCCCCCACCGTCACATTCGAAGAAATTTAATTTACTTTGTTGTCAAATACTAGCACGTGATTACTCTTGAGGATAAAGTCATTCTCATCTGTCATCCCTTTTATCCCCTCCAAAACCTCAAGATGAAAGATCGATGGTACATACATCTTTTGATTCTTCCTAGGATCCACATCAAAGCTTGCAGCTAACCAGGAAGATGTTGCATACTTGGATGTGTGCTCTCTCCCACATATATGTTCTCCTCTGTGTGTCTAAATCCTAAGAGTTGGGCCTCCAGCAACATATGAAGGAAAAAGCTTTCAAGGACAGCAACGACTTGATCCGTAATTTACTTGAGTATTTAAACATATAAGAGTTAGGGTTGCAGTCCTAATTTCATTAAGAGTGTGAATGTTTAAATCTTGTACTACTTAAAGAATAAATTTCTCTTTTTCTCTTTTATTAGCATAAATACATGACACAAGACATGAGAAATATAAACCGCATAATTCCTCTAGCCTTTCTCTCTCTTACCCTTGCCTCCAGTTTTTTCCCTCTCTATTCGTACAGTAAACTTAGGCCTACAACAATTTGCTTTTTATTGTTACATTGAGGGGCATCTTGGGCAAGGTAATATTTTGAGAAAGGTCATAACGGTAAGAAAAATGTGAACTACTCGAAAACTGAAATTAGAGACTCGAAATTGGGTTCCACGTAGCATCTAAAGAATACGTGCCAAAATAAAAGCCAATCGGAGAGGGGAGCTCACGTAGTGCTCATTGTACCCAAGCACTTCCTCCGGTCAATTTCCGTGAGGGAAGGAATTTTCAGCTTTTGTTTTTTTATTTTTCTTTTTGAATGGTCGAATTATGTGACTGCTCTCACTAGTACTCGTAATTTGACGCGGTTTCCACGCGTACGCGGGATGTGAGCTCATCCTCTCACTCGTTGACTGCCACGTAGCACTCTCCCGTCCCCCCATCTTGCACTATCTCAGGCAACCTTATCGCATCTATTTCCTTTTTTGTCACTCCCCATTTGACTGTTCAATTCTATCCTTTGCTAAATATCTTTACTTGCGTATGAGAATAACATTTGGCTACTCGAATGATGAAGAAGAGTTTTTATTTGAAATTGTGTGTTATTCATTTATAGAAATTTTTGTTTATGTTTTAAATCATTCATATTGCAAATAGAGTTCTCTATAAAATTGTTTTTGCAAAAAATCAATTAAAACTAAAATCGTTTAGTCATTGAATTGTATAAAAACAGATGCACGAAATTTATAAAAGCATTACGAACCATCTGCAATAGATTGAATAAATGACATCAGTTTAATTGATATTTTTTAGGGATGATATATACATAGTGATTCATAATAGAGAAATTTTATTTGAACCTGTATAATTTTTTTCTACATCAAACTTAAAACTTTAAATGTGAATTATCTTTCTTACCATATTGCAAAATTACCACCAAGTCCATGATAACATTAACAATGAAACTAAAATTTATCAATAAATTCACAGCCCATATTAAACCCTACCTTCACGCAATGTTTATCCTAGTTATTCCGGCTAAAACCTGAAGAGCTCTTATAGGGAACAAGCTTTTTTTTTATCAATAGATGGTGATTTTGAAGTTTTGAATCCTCCAACCAAAATATGAATAGTTTTATGCAACTTTTTTTGTTTGATTTCAATATTTTTTAGAGTTGAGAAGATGTGTTTTGCGTTTCAATTCACAACCATCAACGAGGTTGAAAAAAAAAATATATTAGTTCTTTAACTAAAAATTATTCAATTTTATTTTCTAAATGGTGTAAAGATAAATGTACATTATTAATTGAATTTGTGAGGGTAAATTAGGTAGTATATTTAGGTTTAAGGATATATTAGTTATTTAATTAAAAATAATAAGAGTTTAGAGAGTAGGTGTAGAAAGAAGTTATAAGGATTCAAATAAAATTTCCAATCATAATAATGAATAGTTCCGATCATAAGCACAAAACTTTGTAATTATAACACGAAGAGTTTTGAATATGAATTCTTAATCATCCTTGAATAGCCAAACATTATTCTATAGATAATGAATTCATGCCACGTGACATCCTTGTTCACTGAACTTTTTATATAAAAGTTTTTCTTTACATTGTATTACAACATTACCATGGGCAGAACATAAGGACGAAAAATAGGTGGTGGTGTTTTTGTAAATAAGTTAAAGTTTCGGTGTATTGGTAGTTCATAAATAAGAAAAAATTTGTGCCAATATCGTAAATAAGTTGAACTTGGGTGACACAGGAAACAATTTCTTTGTTTTCTTGAGATCAATTGTTGGAACCAAATTTGCACATTGCCATGGACAGAAGAGTCACACAAATCCGACTACCTATAAGAAAGAAAATGATCGTGGTCAGCTTAGGGTACTGATGGTGTGAAATCTCGTTCCTGGATTTTAATCTACGTATTTGTATTATTGAGATTTTATATTATTTTTCAGAAATTTATATTAATTTATTTGAATTTAGGTTTTAATTAAACTAGTTATGAGGGTTGAAGTTTCAAAATTAATTATTTAAATTTCGTAGACCTGTCGAGGTTATAATTTATATTTTTGAATAAAGCTCGATCTCACAAACGTGTAGACGAAAGCCGTTCATGAAATGAAGTTATAACGAAGAAATTAAAGACGTTTTAGTTGTTGGGAAATAAATAAATGTTTAGAAGCTGCTAAGTGGCAGCAAGGGAAAAGGGAGAAAGGAGAGAGTGCGGGAGAGAATAGGAAGGAGCAGCCCAATCAGAAGGGGGAGCAAGGAGGAGAAAGGAGGGAGACCCGAGTTAGGTCATTTTTGACCCACGAACGATCATTTTTGACCCACGAACGATCATTTTTGACCTGGCCATATCTCCTTCATTTGACTTCCGTTTTTGGTTATCTTCATGCCCATGGAAAGCTTTTGACGAGTCCTACATCCCTGTAGTGTTATATTTCCATTTTCTTTTCCATTTTTCTAGGTCGAAGCCACAAAGTGCGGAGGGTTTTCCGGCGAGTTTTCTCATGTTACGGTGATTCGGACAACGATTACCATCGCTCACCACCACCAATAGACTCCCCTCAATGCCTGGATCAAGGCCCAAGCATTGGATGAGGCGTCATAGTTCGTTTTGGCGATGAATCGAGGAACACCCATTTCTAGGTGCCGGTTCGAGGGAAATTGGAGCTTTGCCGGCCAAATTGGACTTGGCCACATGTATGAAACTTGCTCCACTCACTGAGATATACTTCCCTATTAAATTTGGTAATTTCTGGAAATATTTTCTGGTGAATCAGGACGCCCGACCGCCACCCCGGCGGCGCGTGGCCAGTGGGCCGACAATGTCTTTTTAAGTACCATTAGATGCCCTGGGTTCATGTTTGATAACCCTATGACTTAATTTGATTGTTTGAACTTAGTTTCATTACAATACATTACTTGATCAAAATATGAATCGACTATCCGACGTTGGATCATCACCAAACCTTAATGCGTTGTAGAACTTAATATTTGAGGATAACTGAAACTGACAGATAGGTTATTCGACGTACTGATCTTCCCAAATTAGATTTCTAAGTTAGTAAAATTAATTGCTAACCGCCACCTAATTCTAGTAATTGGCGGAGATCTGACCGTCGGATCGTGATGAAATTTAGTATGTTGTTCTAGAGAAGTAATGTGGATTTTAGAAGATTATAGATCCAAAATCTTATGTGCGGATCTTCCGGATCAAATTAAGTAGGGATGTGGACCCCACCGTTGATCGGAAGTTGACTTTTGGTCAATAGGTATTGAACCATTTAAATTACTAAAATTAGTATTACTAGAGACTCAATGAGGCTTTGTAGACTTGTCTTGGTGAGTGACTTTAATATATGTGACATGGTTATTACCCTGTTTTCTTTTATTAGTATCATTTGTGGATATGACTTGGTTTTATAAATGTGTTTTCTGTTAAAATGTGATCATTTTATAATTGGCCATGGATCTATTTTTATTAAATATGATTTGACTCATGGATTGGAAATATTTGTGAAAAGGTGATTTGAAGTGCATATTGAAATGTTTATGAATTGTGTTATAAATATTTATTTGAAATGTTGAGAAATGCGAGGGTTAGTAGGGGACCGTTACCCTAATGTCACCGGGTTAGGTGACACCGAGTCTGCACCATGTAGCAGCGGTACATGGATGGTCCTGCTCGGTTAATTCGTGATGAGGGACCATATTATTTACTGATCGCGCTTGGTTAATCCACGATGGGTGATCCTTATGGCCATATATACTTAGGGGTGATCATACTTGGTTAATCTGCAATGGGTGATCACTGCCTAACAGATTCGTGGGAGTGACTCTGTTTGGTTAAGCCGCGATGGGGGGTCACTACCTACATGGTTACTTAAGGGTGCCTCTGCTTGGTTAATCTGCTATAAGGGGCCATTTCCTGTTTGGTTACTTATGTAGGCATCGGCCAAACTGCGCCTCTCTAGCCCTAGTTTTTAATGCACATATGAACGATGATTTTGGTAATCTTGGTGGTTTGAATGGGAAAAGTTGTTGGATGTCGGGGTGACTCCTTTGGAGTTTTTAGCGACTTGATTATGATTTCATAAAACATGATTCTATACTTGATATTTATAGATTGTGATCAATGGTGTGTTTTTATTGAATATCACATACTTATATTATTGTCACTCACCCGAGCCTCGCAGCTTATCCGTGTATCTGATTTGTCTAGTGTACCAATCTCATAAAGTAGGCATTGATTTTACATGTGACAGATCTGGGTGGATTACGAGAAACCGTTTGATATTTTGTTCCATTGAGTGGTCTGGAACCCAATGTTGTTGGATTCCGTTGAGTGGTCCAAAATCCTTGCTCTTGCTCATTTCCATAAGGTTATCTTAGAATCCTAGATTCGAGTGAATGAGAATTACCCGCAATAGATTTTGTGAATACAAATTAGAATTACCATGTTTATTACTCATAATATAAGTAGGGAATTATATAGAGTTCCTTCGTTAAATTCGTGAAATGATATGTTATCGCATTATTTGACTAAGGTAATTAAATGCTAAGATCGTGCATCTTTGATTCATGAATTGATTAATTGATGGGATTGTGGAATGACGCTGGATATGTTTGTTATTAGTATGATTATTTTAGTCGATCGATGTGGCCAAAAAATAATGTTGTGCTTTGTTGATTCTTAATATGTGACATGCTATATTGTGATTTTATGTGGAGAAACATGATGATTTATGTGATGGATGAAGTATAAATGTTAATCGTCATGTGGGATTGTTATGTTGGATATCATTGTTATTGTTATGATTAGACTTGTTGATAAATATGGCTAGAGAATATGATTGTGCTTCGTCGTTTGTTCTTTGAAATATTGCATGATATGCATTGTGGTATATTGTTGGGACATAACGATTTATGTGATGAATATTCGAGTGTAGTGAAATAATGAACTACGAATGACTTGATCCCTATTTAGGGTACGTAGGTTGTCCAACGAGGATGTTAGATGCAGCCATAAAGTCTACGAAGAATTATTGCGCAGTTGGATCTTAAGTTGTGATTTGTCATTTCCCGGAGGCGGGGTATGTTAGAGATACGGGTATTTGGTGACGTCACGTGTCGATCCTAGACGTCGAGATCAGAGCGTGATAGAAGGAGAACCGACAAAACGCTCTCCGACAGTCAAGTTAGTAAACTATCTAAGACTCAAGCAGTGGGTAAGAGAATAAGCAAAGAGTGTATTATCCGATAATCACGCTACCAGTGATATGCCCTAGATAAGGGTATTTATACTAGTGGGAAGATAGATCTTTTAGACTATAGATCGAGTATTAAACCGGGAGAATCTAAGAGGATATCTAAAGATAGATATTGTGTCCTCTTAGGAGTGTGATTGCTTGTGGCACACATTAATCCCTAAATTGTGAGAATCTCTAAGAATATAAGAAACATGTTTGATTCCTAAATCGGATCAGGTTTTCGTGTCTTGCAGAGCAAGAATGCTCAATCTCAGCAAAGCTGGTGGACTTCGCTTACCTTTTTGGAGTACAAGAAGATGTGGTGGCATCGGTGGTCTGTTTGAATAGCTTAATTTAATCGGAGTTATTGAGTCCATGATTAGACTTATGAGGTACACGTATTTCGATCCGTCTTACTCTGGCCCTAAAAAATCATGGTCCCACAATCAACTGTTTGTTAATTTTAAATGTTTAGCCAACTATTTCTCAACCTTTAGAAAATTTTAAGATTATGAAACAGTTGTCGGAACCACAAAAAATTAACTTATTTACGATACTGTCACTACACTCAAACTTTAACTTATTTACGAAAATGTAACCATACTCAAACTTCAACTTATTTATGAAAATGCCACCTCCTTTTTTTTCTTCTTATTATTAATAAAAGTCTATTGCCTTTTTCATTAATTAAACTGTTTTTATATTAATCCTTTTTCATTAATGCCCTCCGCCACTGTCTGTTAGGCCGAGATATCACTGTGACGATAAACCTATTTCACGTATGTTAGTTTCAATTACTACAAGTAGGTATTCAACGACAAGACCACCTTTCCAAGAAGGAGACATAGCATGCCAATGTGAAGATTCAGTAGCCCATGCAAAGTCATCTTTCCTAACGTTAGGCTCAATTTCTCCAAGTACAAACACTAAATGGATAATGTGATGCGGAACTTTGTGGCTAAAACTTTTGCTATAGTTATGATTGTGAAATTCCATTCTTGGATTTCATTGTTATAATCTACGTATTTGTATTATTGAGATTTTATATTATTTTTCGAGAATTTATATTAATTTAGTTGAATTTAGATTTTAATTAAATTATTTACGAAGTTTGAAGTTTGGAAATTATTTTATTTAAAACTCGTAGGCATTTCAAGGTCACAATTTCTATCTTTGGATAGAGCTCGATCCCACGAACACATAGGCATAAACTGTTCGTGAAATGGAGCTATAATGAAGCAATTAGAGATGTTTTGGTATTTAAAAAGAAAAAGAAAAAAAGAAGAAGAAGAAGAAGAAGAAATGAGGGACTAGATGCTGCCAGGTGGCAGCGGGAGAGAGAAGAAGATGAGGTTGCGGGAGAGAAAAGGAGGGGAGGAGTGACCAATGGGAGGAAGGAGAAAGGAGGGGAAATGAGAGACCCAAAATGGGTCATTTTTCACCAACGAACCACCAGTTTTGACACGGCCATATCTTCTTCATCTGACTTCCATTTTGGGTGATCTTGGTGTCCATGGAAAGCTCTTAATGAGTCCTACATCCATGTTGTGTTAGATTTCCAATTTTCTTTTCCATTTTCCAAGGTCGAAGCCATAAAAAGCTGAGTTTCTAGCAAGGTTTCTCATTTTACGGTAATTCCGACAATGATTACCATCTATCACCACCATCAATATACTCCCCTCAACCCTTGGAGCAAGGCCCAAGCATTGGATGAGGTGTCAGAGTTCGTTTTGGCGATGAATCGAGGAACACCCATTTCTAGGGTTTCCGGCGGGCGGGTTTGGATGAAATTAGGACACTTCTCGCCCGAATTGGACTTGGCCATAGGTATAAAAATTTCTCCCCTTACTAAGATCTAATTGTGTGTAAAATTTGGTAATTTTTTAAAATAGTTGAATTTTACGGCGAGTCGGGGCGGCCGACCGCCACCCACGGCGGCGTGGGGCCAGTGGGCCGATGATGTCTTCCTAAGTTCCATTAGATGCCCAAATTCCATAATTGATATCCTTAAGACATAATTTGATTGTTTGAAGTTAGTTTCATTACGATACATTACTTAATCAAAGTATGAATTGCCAATCAGACCGTTGGATCATCACCAAACCCTAATGCGTTGTAGAACATAATATTTGAGGATAACTGGAACTAACAGATCAGGAATCCGATGTACGGATCTTCCCAAATTAGATTTCTAAGTTAGTAAAATTAATTGTTAACCGCCACTTAATTCTAGCAATTGGAGGAGATCTGACCGTCAGATCGCGAAGAAATTTTAGTATGTTGTTCTAGAGGAATAATGTGTATTTTAGAAGATTAATTATCCAAAATCTGATGTGCAGATTGACACACCCCGACCCTAGGATCAGAGCGTGCTGGCCGTCACGTGAGCGTGACGTAACCATAAATGCAATGTGGAAGCGATACAAATAGGAGAAATACGGATAAATAAAAACCAACTACTAGCTAAGATAAGTGCTAGTGCTAGTTTAAGTGTATAAATACACATTCAGAGCCATAACAATCTAAGTGCAGCCAGAGAGAATGATTAAGGAATTACAACACCCGAGGGTGAAACCTACATAGTGTGAATCTGTCAGAACCTCTGTCAAGCCCTCATGATCCACCTGCTAGTAACTACCTAAAACCTGGAGGGGCGCAAAACAAAGTTGTGAGTGGGCGAAAACAAAGATTTTCAAATCATTTCATTTCTCAAATCAATCTAACCCCTCGCTGTAAAACCTGTATACTTTCTTAGAAATATAATATACATACATATATATATATATATATATCTCAAAACATGTTCAGGAGTAGTGATATGCCAAGAATATGCCATGCCAAATATATCTCAACAATCTATAAAAGCAATTCAGGTGATATAAACTCATAACAACATAAAAGCCAGATCCACATGTAGTGCCCTGTACGGCTGAAACAATAGCTCATAATCAATCTCACATCATATCAATTCATAATATATATCCTGCACACGAGTCGGAACCACCTCTAGTGGTTTGTACGACAAGCCTGTGCACCTAACTTGGATCCAAGGTGAGCATATGGTGTGGGAGGTGCAAGACTGTGCCTTAACTCTGGGCGGGAGCATTAACACCGGGGTGCAGGTTTATGAGCTTTCAATGTATCTCACATATTCATAATTTCACATAAACATGCTATAACTCACCTGATACTTACCTCTGCGTCCTCAGCACCAATCACAATTATATGCAACTAATAATGCATAAATAAAATAGATATATACTTTGCATGGCCTTTCATATCACATTTCATATCACATTATCATTCAAACTCATTTTCTAGGAAAAACATTAAGTATATAGGTATATTTTGAAAACCAAAAGCCCACTCACTGATAAGTCAAAGGGTCGTAACCCCCTAGCCTCCATTGATGGCGCTCGTCCTCGGGATAGGCCTCACCTATATGCGAAATAACTGAATAAACGTTATTTAAGGCACATAGACAAAACTATCTAATAACTTCTCATACATTGCTCAAATGGGGTAAATAAATATACCACCATGATCTACACAACCTCACGAGCATCACTATATTTTCAAAATTATTTTTGGAGGTCTCACGTGCTCCCACGTGCAGGCCAAGGCATGGCAAAACACGCCCCCTACGCGTGGCCACGTGCCAGGTACACTGACGGCATCAGTCAAC
>JADOBS010300969.1:0-11398 GCA_015708375.1 Cydonia oblonga
TGAAAATTGAAATGTTTATCTAAAAAAAAAAAAAAAAAGAGGAACCGAATTGAAACCAAACCAAATAGTAATTTTGGTTTGATTTTGGCAAAAAATTTAACCGAACGGAAACAAACCACCCCTAGTCACAGCGGTGTGAGTTTGATATGGTATTCGTCAACTTTTATTCTTCTCTATTTTATGATTGGTTGAGAAATTTTTCAAAATGCTCAATATTTAAGCGGGTACTCCACGTGCTTTAAATAAGTGGAGGGATATGGAAAAATATATCATTTCTTCCACTTGTATTAATGACTTGTGGAGCACCGCTTGAATACCTGATACTCGAAAAACAAGTAGAATTATCTCCTCTCTAAAGCCCCACCCCTTCCCTCTTCTCCTCTCTCACTTTCATCTTTGTCTTTCTCTTTATATAAAGAAGTCAACACAAGATGTTGACGTGACTTAATTGAAACTATTCACATAGAAGGGAAGGAGAGGGGAGGGGAATTTGGAATCCTACTTCCTTGGAAAAACCTCTTTGTTTCATCACATCTTTTCTCTCTCTTGTTATCTAATGTATAGGTATCACACTCATGAATCAAATATATTGAACTTACAAATAAGAATCACTCATTGCACTCAAACTATCGAACTTACAAATAGGAATCATTCACATTTTTTCGAACACAATGGTTAATTACTATATTATTAGTATCGTACTCAATTTTCCGACCTACTGTGGAACACCTTAGAAGAATTCTACTAAATTTGGTTTCCTGTTTCCTTAACGGCAATGACATGAAACCCTCTTATTTTCATCATTAATAAACGGACATGGTTGGATCAAGCTCTGTTAAAACCCAGTTTGGTTGTCAACTGGCAACCCAACATGACCTACAATAATATATGATCCATACTTCATCAAATCTGTGGTGGTTAAACCACTTGTCAATCAAAACTGCTAATTAACTAGTCACAATTGACACATAATAGTAATATCCGCTGAATACTAGTTAATAATATTCAAGTGGGTCCCTCTATATGGGTTATATCTGTCAAAAGCTTATCCTACTTGGGTTGGGTGGGGGGACATGCTGATGAGAATCCTAGAAGGCAAAAGAATGGTCCTAATTCAAGTTGAAAACGACCCCCACTTTGCATTGCTTTACTTGATGTCGTTTCCATTTCTAATAACAAAATTCTAAATCCTAATTATTTTTAATCCACCAATTAAACAATAAAGCATGATTCCTAAGTTGAATTCGTCTACAAGATTATTCACCGCGCCTGCTTTCTTGACGAACCTTTGAACACAAAGTAGTACAGAAAATGCCCCTATTTTGTTATAAATTATATTATAAATACATTTGTTTTGAACGTAGTTATCACTTGATTAAGAATAATAAGAAATGTCAGGTATGGAAAAATTATCGTGGTAATTGAACGGAGGAAATATCTTGTAATCTATAACACCATGTGCTAAGTATTTATTGAGCGAGTTGTGCACTGTGTAATCACGTGATAACCATCCATTGCACCAATGAGACAGTTGACACAATAGGGTTAATTTTTCTCCATAAAATTAGCACTGCTCATCTCAAATTGTAAATCGCCTTAATTTTTCTTTATTCTTTCGTAGACACTTGCAAATCACTTCAAGCCCAGAATATACTCGACCATTTATAATCAAGTCAATATAAGGTTTTTGATACGATGCTATTGGAGTGTGAGAATTTAGGCTAACTCGCACTTTAGGCTTTTCTATGTTAAAATTTGTTACTTATAAAAGTCGAACCAGAAAGCTTATTACTTATAAATAATAAAAATTAAATCCATTAGAAATGAATAACATTGGCAAGTCAATCCGAAGTTGGATTGAAGTTTTCTTAAATTTTGATGTGTATATTTCTTGGATGGAACCGGTTACAACACCAAACATATATAGACGAGAAGATTAGAGACGACAACACTCAAATCACTCCTAGTCTATTTACAATAACAAGGTTAATTACAACACAAGTAAGCACATTGGACAAAGGACAAAACCCTAGCTTTGTATTACACTTTGAGTAAAACTCTAAACCCTAGTTGACTATAGGATTAAACTTGTATCAATGGGATTCCAGATAGCCTCCAATCTTTCACAGTCATCCAACACTCCCCCTCAAGCTAGATCTAGGGGATTCTTGGAGCCAAGCTTGGACAGACTGCATAGGAACTGAATAGTAGGAAGAGACTTGGTAAACACATCAGCCAATTGATCATGGCTACGAGTGTAATGGGTGTGTATGACTTTAGATTGAACTTGTGCTCGAACATAGTGAAAATCCACTTCAATATGCTTCGTTCTCTCATGGAAGACAGGGTTGGAGGCAATATGCATGACAGCTTCATTGTCATAGAACATAGACATAGGTTCATTGCTGGGAAACCCTAGATTAAACAGAAGGCTTTTCAACCAAATTAGTTCACATGCAGTGGAGGACATAGCTCGATACTCAGCCTCAGTGCTGGATCGAGCTACAACACTTTATTTTTTGCTTCGCCATGTTACCAGATTCCTACCCACAAAGGTACAAAAACCTATAGTTGACTTGCGATCAATGCAATTTCCTACCCAATCAACATCAGTGTAACCCATGATGGCAACGCTGTCATTCTTCTGCATTAAGAGTCCACGACCAACAAACCCTTTGAGATAACGAAGAATTCTCTTCACAATTTGCATATGAACTGATGTAGGTGCATGCATAAATTGGCTCATGATGTTCACAGCATATGAGATATTAGGACGCGTGATTGTGAGATAAATAAGCTTGCCTACCAACCTTTGATACTCAGTGACATCAAGAAGAGCTTCCTCATGATCATTGAGTTGTAACTTACTATCCAGAGGATTGCGTGCAGGTTTGCAGTCCATTAAGCCAGATTCCTTCAAGAGATCAAAGGTGTATTTCTTTTGATTGAGAAAGAGGCCTTTCTATGATGTGGCAAGTTCAATATCGAAAAAATATTTAAGATGTCCTAGGTCCTTGAGTGCAAACTTGCTTTGAAGAGCAAGCTTAAGAGAGTGAACTTCTTCAATGTTGCCACCAGTCACTATGAGATCATCAACATATATTAAAACAATTAACTTCCCAACCGAACCAATACAAACAAAAAGAAAGGAAAGCCAAACTCTTCAAGAACCGAGCTCGATTTTGCATACCATGTGCATGGCGACTGTTTCAATCGATAAATGGATCTGTGCAGTTTACAAACCATGTCAAGATCACGAGATTGAGGTTGACCTGGTGGGAGTTTCATGTACACTTCTTCCTCTAATTCACCATGTAAAAAAGCGTTATTCACATCCAATTGATAAAGAGATTAATTTTTCTGCCTTTCAATACCTCATATGGAGACTTGAAACCTAGCACTTTACTAGGCAATCTATTGATAAGGTATGTGGCTGTACGTACACCTTGTGACCAAAATTTCTTTGGCATATTCATATGAAACATAAGGGATCTTGTTTTCTCAAGGAGGTCTCTATTCTTTCTCTCGGCAATCCCATTTTGTTGGGGTGTGCCAACAGATTTTGTTTGATGCATAACGCCATGAACACTTAGGTATTAAGACATGTTATGGGACATGTACTCAGTGCCATTGTCGGATCTTACTATATGAATTTTTTATGCAAATTGAGTACCAACCAATTTATGAAAATCTTGAAAAACATTTGGAAGTTCACTCTTAAATTTCAAAAGATACAACCAAGTTATCCTTGTAAAATCATCAACAAAGGTTCCAAAATACCTATACCCATCAAAGGACTCTAGTACGGGACCCCAAATGTCTGAGTGAATGATTTCAATAGGATGACTAGCTCTAGAAGTGGAAGAATCAAAAGGCAACCTAGAAGACTTAGACAAGTGACAAATATCACAATGTAAATTGTCTTTACATAGTCCTGGAAACAAAAAGACATCATTTTTTCAGAAGGATGTGCCAAACGTTGGTGCCAAAGTTGTTGCTCTTGAGAACCACTAGAATTGACTTCAAAAAACTTGGGATCCTTGGTGTCTTTAACTAGGTAGTAAAGGCCATTCAAAAAGAAACCTTCACCGATCGTCCTCTTGGTGATGATATCCTGAAAAATAACATTGTGAGGGGAGAAAATGGCTAGACAGTTTAGAGAATTTGTGATGGTTGCTACTGATAAAAGTTGAAAAGGAAAAACAGGAATGTAAACGGCTACTGACTCTATGTGTTTTAACAGTAAGTTAACCTTTCCCTTTCCTTTGACGGAGACACCTATACCATTAGCCACTGACACTAGAGAAGGTTTTGACATTTTTTTCAAAATTATGCAGGTTGGTAATTTGATTTGTCACGTGATCCGTGGCTTCTGAGTCTATGATTCAATAATCATGCTCACTACTAGCATTTAGGGCAGTAAAGAAGGCACTTGAAATACTTGGAATATCTTTCTGCAACACATGGTCATGTTCAACCAATAAACCAGCAAATTTTCCAAGTAGAGTTGTGTGATTATTTTCTTCAGCTACATAGGCTTCATCTCCACTGTTATGCATTTGTTTGCTGTGTATGTATGCTACAAATTCAGTGATTAATGCATAGGATTGGCGGTGAAGTTTGCCATTCCCTCAGTTAAAGAAGTGCATGCATAATTGGCTTTGTAGGCATTGTTGCTGTTCATGTTTCTCTGGTGACCCCTAGTCTCTTTCAAGAACTTGGGCTTCAACTCTAGATGAAGTATCCAACACTTGTCTCTTGCATGCCTAAGTGTGTCATAATAACTGCATTTCAAATCTAGTCTTTTCCCTTTGTCAGCTTTGCCTTCAAATCGATTGTTGCTAGAGACATAGGCCCTAGTCTCAGGAATACTGCCTTTAGTCTCTTGACTCATGACCTTTTTTCTTACTTCTTCCCTTTGGATGATGACACAAACACCAGTGAATTCATTAAAACATGGCTTTTGAGATCCTCAAATTCTGGACCTAAGCTTGCCAAGAGGTGAAAGATCTTGTCTTTTTCGGCTCTCTTGGTTAATACAGTGGTGTGAGGACGATAAACGTCAAGCTCATTCCACATGCTTGTAAGACTACCAAGGTGTTGAACAAAGGTTTTACCCCCTTGTTGCAGGCTTGAGATATCTTTCTTAAGCTGGAAGACCTATGCAACATTATTTTGATTTTCATACATCTCTTTGACTTGATTCCAAAGATGCATAGATGACTCAGAATAGCTGAAAATTTCAACAATCCTACGCTCCATGGAGTTGAGCAACCAAGTCATGACCAACCGATCTTTGCATAACCACAACTCATAAGCAGAAGAAGTGACTGCAGGAACCTCGATGGCATCATTGACATAGCCTAGCTTGGATCTCTCTCCAAGTGCAAGTGAAACAGGACAAGTCTAAGGAAGATAATTGAATTCATTCAACAGAACAAAACTAAGACATTGATTATGGTTGATATCAATGTCGGGTAGAACTGGAGGAGCCAATGGGCTTTCAACTTCAAAGGAGTTTTCTTTAGCCATCTTGGCTTAAAGTAAGAAGAACTCAGGGGAAACAAACAAGAGAAACAGGAATTTAGATTTCCTGCTATGATACCATCTTGAATTTTGATGTGTATATTTCTTGGATGGAACCGGTTACAACACCAAACATATATAGACGAGAAGATTACAGAGGACAACACTCAACCCTCAAATCACTCCACAAATCACTCCTAGTCTATTTACAATAACAAGGATAATTACAACACAAGTAAACACATTGGACAAAGGACAAAACCCTAGCCTTGTATTACACTTTGAGTAAAACTCTAAAACCCTAGTTGACTATAGAATTAGACTTGTATCAATGGGATTCCCGATAGCCTCCCAATCTTTCAAGAGTCTTCCAACAAGTTTGAAACACTCGATATAATATGAAATATCCAAAACCAAAGCTTAAAAAGTATCTGGTTAAAGTTTTGACAGAATGTGAAGTAAAAGCTTCGTCACCCAAGTCGATAACTCGAAAGGCCGCAAAAAGAGAAAAAGACAAATGCGGAGCCGTGTTGCAGACAAAGAGCTATAGCCATTTTTCAGATAACAGTTCACACCAACCAAAAGGCAAAGTTAATAAGGTTTAGAAAAGAATGACGAACTCTAAGCCGCATCATGGTTTAGTACTAATATTATCAACTTAAACACTTAATATTAGCTGTGGTTTTTTTTCCCCCAAGAAAAGAGGACCAGCTGATATTTTTACCACGACCTTCCACTGTTTCAAAAGTTGAGAAGATTCACACGAGGAAGATCAGACATTTCAGCTTTCCCTCAATACCACCGTGTGATTTATTACCTATTAGCTATTAAGTTTTACTCTATTAAAATACTTTGACAATATTAAAAGTGAAAAGTCTATATATAAATTAAAAAAAATATTATTTTATTATATCTTCAATATAAAAAACACATTTTTAATAACGATACACTCCAAACTAAAATTTTAAAAATAAAATAGATAAGGCAACCCAAAAGGAAGAGTCAAAAAAAGGTTGATGGAAGCCAATTTGGACTTTTGCTAAGCAGAAGCCACACAGAATTTTATACACAGAATGATTCACATGCATAATCACAAGTGGAATGATAAGGAAGGAAAGGGACGCTTTACCATTTGCTTTTGCTAGTAAAAACAACCAACCTATGTGACATTGTATTCATAAAGTTGGATATTTTACCATAAACTATTTTTGTGTCAAAAGTCCACATATATGAAGTGGACAGAACTTGACAGCTTCAACGTCACAGATGCCATTTGATTTCCCACCATGCATATCAAGAGCTATTTACAGATAGATCGTTCTCAATTTTCTTTCCTTTCAAAACAAGCGATAGAGGAGAAAGAAAATCAAATCAAACTCGAGACGTCAGATGTTGAATCTCAAGGAAAAATACAATGACAATAATGTGTCCTTTTTATTCCATTATTCCGCAATATTGTGTAAATTGAAATGCTATGTTAGATTATTGGCTAGCTCACTAGTGTAGAAAATCAATGAAAATAAATATGATGGTCCATATACAGTATAAGAAAAACTAAAGCTATTAATACAACCTATTAGAATTCCTTTTGCTTCTTGAAAATCTTCAGGAATTCTTCATGTTGTTCCCGTCTGCATGTCTTCCTCCCCCCAAAAAGTTCACCGAATATACGATCTCTAATAAGCACATAATAATAAGTACACAATGAGAAGGCTCAGAAAATTGAAGATGGACATGGCCTGCAAAAACAAAGAAAAATATAGCATTAGATATCATTAACAAGAAAATTAACTTCAAACGCTTAGCAATATTTCTCTTCACTTGCATTTGAACTTTTGACCCTCACAAATGACATTTCAATATTAAATTAAAATAAACATATCGATGTATTAAAAAATGAGGAAAATTAACTCAACCCAAAATCATAAAAAAGGTATTCACAAAAGGGTAAATTTACTTACATTTATATTAGAGTCTGCAGAAAAAGTTAGCTGAGGAAGATAACCCTGGAATCCAATATCATACACGTGAGTACCATTCGGATAATATAGTCCATAGTTCCTCTCCGATGCCGGGCCAGGCTTCAAATTCTCATTAAACAGTGCAAAAAAGTAAATGTCAATCGGAACTTGAGGCTTCGCCGGCGTCCCTTTCTTCTCTTCAATTTTCCTCATAAGATTCCCATTGTAAATACCAGCATTCTCCGGCGTGGCACCGGCCTCGTTGGTATCCCCCTTCGAAGGCCAGCCGGTCTCGGATATTCGGACCTCGATGTCCGAATGGCCCATCGCCTTGATGGCGGAATAAACGGCATCAATCTGGGCATCCAGCATGTTATAGTAGTGGAGATTCGTGACTGAATCGACCATACCAGAATTAGGCTGGAACAGCACGTACTCTATCGAAACTTCACCTGGATTGTCCTTGTAAGCAAAGTACGGATAAGCATTTATCAAAAAAGGCGAATTAACTTGCGAGTGGAAGCTGAGGATCGGCTGGATATACTGAGCGAGATCTTGTCGGAAACTCCCCGACGACGGCGGGTAGGAGTTTCCTAGAATAGTAAGCGAGTGCGCGGTCGTGACAGCTACTTGTTTGGAGAGGCCGAGGTTGACGAGGGCACGGTAGACTGATTGCATTGCCGGGAGGAGGTACGACCACAGCTGGGTGTTGGTGCCGCCGAGGACTTCGTTCCCGACGTTGATGCACGTGATTTTGGTCTGGGCGAGATGGGGCTGCACGTTCTGCTGAATCCAGGATTGGGCTTTGAGAGGATCGGTGGACATGCTCTGCAAGTACTCGTTGCCGAGGCCGATGATGAAATCAACCTCGGAGTTCGCGAAGGCTTGGAGGACGTTCGGATCCGCGTCGTAAAGTTTGATGCGGCTGACGTTGAGGGACTGGAGGAGGACGGCCACTCGCGACGGAGATGGGAGGTTGTTGGCTATTTGTCCATAGTTGATTCCGAAGCTCAGGCTCTGGACTTGGAGATTTGAATCTGAAAAGTGAAAACAGATATTAAATTCAGATCGCAAATTCGATGAAATTAACGTCAAATGTTTACTTGAATTTAAGAAAATCCCACTGGAGATTAGTGAGTGGTGAATCTAAATTGATCACATAACAGAAGATTAGATTATGTTTGGTTGGTGAGAAAACAGAGCAAACTAGATGGGAGAAAAAGAAAATTTTCAAATTTGAAGTTACTTTTTCCTTTCAAGAAAGCCAAAAAGGAGATATATAAGACCCAGTTGAGAAAATTTTCTTTTAAGAGGACCCAGAAAGAAAATCTGAGACTTTTAGCTCAAAGTTTCCATCTTCTTTTCTGTGTCTTTTGTATTTTCCTGCACTCTGGGAAACCAAACACATGAAGGTGGAACAAAGTAGGTTAATTGGAAAAGAGGAGGAACCTGAACGACCGAGGAAGAGCAGAATAATTGTGAATAGGACAGTGGAGGCTGCCATTACTAATCGGATCTTGGGCTTCACCTTTCAAGAAGGCAACTCCACCGCCAACTCCCCCGCTAGCCCCTGTAGGCTGTACCCCAAGAGCCACGTACAACTTTTGCCACCTAACAATTCCCAACATCATTTTATATATAGGAGCGCGCACCTTACCTTTGTTGCCCTGTACAAAAGATTAAAACTAAAAGGTAGTGTTTTTTTATTTTTTTTTATTTTTTTTTAATTTTTTTTAATTATTATTTAAACAAACTATATTATCAAACTTAAGTCTCATAATAGATTAGCAATAATGTAATTTAAATTCGCTTTCAGCGAGAATCGAACATGATACCTCTCACTGACAAGTGAAAAAAAATACTACTATACCTAGTACTAAGTTGCAAAAAATGTTGTGCTTTTTGAGTGCATTTGCTCACCACCCTTATCAAGTGGTGGCAGTGCTCACCACCTCACTTAGTACCATTGCATAAATTTAAATTTTGAGATTTGTTTCTATTCATTATACAAATTTCGAAATCCAAACTCATCCAATAGTGATAAATAGGACGATGAACATCACGGTTACTTAAGGGTGGTGAACAATACCGTTCCCATTTTTTTTTTTGGTCAAAGAAGAAAAGGCTTTTGTTTTGATACACAATTTACAAAAAAATTAGCCAAAGTCATACGGTACGCAAAATTATAGTTATTAAATATTGAACTCTTTATTCATGTGAACACAAATTTTAGACCTTCTGCTTATAATTCATAAGCTGAGGGAAATCGATATGGGAACTATGGTGGTTGTAAACTAGACAGAGATTAGAAAACAAATGTTGTTGTAAAGTTGACGATATGTGTGCAGTGGAATAAACTCAATAAGACACAATATTTACGAGGTTCAACAAGTGTGCCTACATCCTCAGGGCAGTAGTAGCACTTTCTTTCATTATCTGAAATAATAGGAGTACAAAATAACTCCCACTATTTTCTCTTTTCTCTCTAGCCTGGCTCATTGGTCATTTATTCCACATCTATCTTCTTTCCTCTTCTCTTCCTTTTCCTCCCTAACTCCCTCTTTCTTTCCTCTGTATGTTTTTCTCTCATCTCTTTCTTCTTCTTCTCATCATTTTCCTCCATAACTCCTCTTTCTTTCCTCTGTATATTTTTCTCTCATCTCTTTCTTGTTCTTCTTACTTCTTCATTCCTCCGTATGCTCTCATCTTATAGGAAAAAGATTACTATAGCAACACTATTCATCTTACAAACTTTCCTCAAATGAATAGTGAAATACTGTGCATGCATAGTAACCCATTCGTTTTTCTTCATATGAATAATAATCCATCTGATTTTTCTTTGGATGAATAGTAACAACTATTCATGCGTGCATGAATAGTAATCCATCCGTTTTTCTTCATGTCGTGCTTGTCATTCTTGTCTTCTAATGACCCTTTTATGGTTGGAGACTCTCTGATGAGGATGATATAATGACTACAGTAGTAGCTAGGAACCTTCCCACTCCCAGAGACAAAAAAATACTTTCAAAGAGATATGATGAATTGGTCGTTCAAGACTCTTTAGCTTTCAGTGTTCAGTGTATGGGTTATGTATCCAACATGGGCCAACGCTTGCTTAAACTCGTCAAGTCGACACATTAATGGATGAGGTGGCAAGTCTAAGATATGATATTAGAGGGCTCAAGCACGAGAATAAAGAGTTGCACAAACTTGCAAATATTTACTCGACGAGCATGAAAAGAAAGCTCGACTAGCTGCAGGAATCTGAAAGTCAGATTCAAAGTGATCACTAGAGATTTGTGGCTAGATTTTGAAGGCAACTGATGCCTTCCCCTTCTGGTGTGTTGCCAAGTATTGGGGTGTCACATGATTAATCTCCAGTGCCTCCCCCTTTTGGGGTACTTGAAGGGAAATTATAAGATTTATGTGGGATTTCTAGTGACGAGCATGCATCTACAATTCTAAATTTATTTACATAAGCAGTGGAAGCATATTATCACATGTTATCAAAGCTATAGCCATGCAAATCCTCTTCAAGAAGCATAGGTTCATATATGATGCATCTTACAAAATATTGAAGAACAAAGTGAAGGTTGAGTTTTATACCTCTTGATCTAGACTTTAGACTAAGGATGGACCACCTCCAAGCTCTTTGTTCTTGGAACTCCTTGAGTCTAGCCTTCCTCCTTTACTCCTCCATCTTGATAGATTTGGAACTCCTTTGATTCTCCTCTAGTCTCCAAAGTACAAGACCTCTAAAGATCCACACCCACTAGTGTAGTGAGATGGATGTTGGAATAACCAAAAGGAGAATAGATGATTAGCTATATCGTCCTTTGGTGGCTGACTATGTATGTGTGAAAAGAGAGAGAGAGAGAGAGAGAGAGAGAGAGAGAGAGAGAGAGAGAGTT
>JADOBS010300970.1:0-11398 GCA_015708375.1 Cydonia oblonga
ATACATTTCATTACATTCCGCAACCAGTACTAAACGAAACTTGTGCCATCAAAATGTCAAAAACTAACACGAATACATGAAATTTTGAATCATATTTAGCAGTAGCTAGCTCAATCTCATTTATTCCATGGAAAGTACTTTGATAAGGGCGTTCGGAAGTCCTTATTCCTGATTCAGAAGTATTCGAGTCTTCATCTGTTTCACCCTGCTGGGTTAAACTTCGCCGAGGAGGAGGAGAAGGGGGTGCAACATCTTCACCACATTGCTCATGAGAGGCCTTGCATTCTGAACGCACAACAGAGCTACCAGTAACATCCTCTCCGATTTTTCCCCGTCTTCTCTTTGATCCCACAGCGCGACATTAAAATTTCTTGTAGAGACGAATCACATGCCTTTCTGAAATACTATAATACATGTAAGTCATCTATGACATTCATTTTTGTTATACATTTCCCATGTCCGCTTTGGAAGCCATTCCCGTGGCTCGTTTGCATCTACAGGAAGATGTCTTCTCCTCTCAACAATCTCAAAGAGAAGGATCCGAAATCTGTTAACAACGCATTTGTGAGGCACGGGATAAGGCTTCCATACAAGCAATCCTTGTAAGTTTTACCGATGAATGTAAAGGGGAGTCATCAACATTCGCAATGCATTCATGATACGTTTTTAGCAAACTGCAATTCATTATCTTATTGTCTTGTTTAGGATACTTCTTCTACCGGACGTGTTCTTCCCTGTATGCATCATAGTCTCCATTTTCCGGCCTTCCTGCAACTGCCACTTGAAATGTGTCTGGCCCGAGTTTGCGGCCAGCAACCAGAGACATTGGCGGGGGCTAGGGATGTGTTGGTTTTTCCTTCCCATACTCTAAGAAGAGACTCGCCAAGATACAATGCATAAACTGCTGGTCCCGCCAACAAAAATATAAACAACTTTTGGTTCTGATTAGTGTGGTAAACAAAATTAGTGGTGGACCGCGGCCCGTCCCTCTAAAATGAGTATGAGATTTTTATGAAAAAAACAAATTAGAAGTGAAACTATTTGATATAAATTGTAATTTGTTTTATGAGATGACCGATGCGACACTTTTTGTTTTATTCAATATAAAACAATGAGCAACCTAATTTAGTATCGATATTTTTACACTAAGAGGAGGGAGAGTTAGCAAAGCCACACAATGAGCAACCGAATTTGGTAACGAATTTGTCATCCACGAGATTCGAACGTAAGACCTCTTACTTCCAAGTGAAGAGGAATACCACACAATATTATCTACCCTAAAAGAATGGATCATTTCAAATTGGAGAAGGTATAGTTGAAATTCAGGGACGAAAATGCAGATCATAATGTTTTCCAGGCATAGTGTAGTTGAGAGACGATTGGAACAATTAAGCCAAATTAATAATATGTTACAAATAATGTTTTCCAGGCAGCCACCTGCCGTACAGAAGTACAAAGTACATTGGCAACTTGTACCTGCATATACAAGGATTCAGAAAACTTGGATATACATATATATATCTAGAGTATTATTGCTCACATGTCATCTTTCCAAGAATTTGCTAAGAACAGTTTTCCTTAGATGCGTATCTCCGTCTTCATCATCTTCTTCAGCTTTCATATTTGTGTACAACGCACAGCGGATTACCGAGTTGACCTGCATCCTTAATCTGGCATTGTCGACAAACTGATCTGTCAGCATCTTCCTCAGCTCATCATCAGCCTTCCTATCATTACCATTGACGTTGTGAATTTCATCTGCCGCCATAACAGTGTTTTCCACGTCCTGGGCGAGGAGCTGTGCCTGTTCCAGTTTCATAAACCATTATAATCTGGACCGGAGGCACCAGTACTATATGCAAATAAGACTCGTAAATGAAAAAATGAACATGTAGTTTAGTCATATATATAAATGCCGTCATGGACCAGCATGCGATTGTTGATGAATACAGATTCCTAATATAACTCACTAAATGGATGAAAAGAACGAGAACTAAAGGTGCATAACATACCTCCGCCAGAAGGAGACCAATTCGATTGTCAGAAGTTGTCAGTAAATCTATAGCATCAGATGGAGATGAAGTATCCATAATGAGATTATCTTCCTCTTCAACAAGGAAATTAACGCTACATTCTTGAAGCCGATTGAGAAGAATTTCACATTCATGTAACAACTTTGCATTAGCAGTATTTGCTGACTCTGTCCTTCGCCTTTCCTTGTGAAGAATTCTCTGAATGACAAGAACAGAACAAGATTTGGAGGATTTAAAATTGTATTTTCTTGAAGGAAAAGTGCAATTAACCCTACTTAAATCCAGAAGGTTAGGAGATACACGCAATTTTAATTAAATGGACCTATGCAGAGAAAGACAAATTATGACTTATTACAAAAATCAAATGAAGCATAAGCGACATTACCTCTACTTCTAATTTCTCTTTCATCAATCGACTAAGTTCCTGCTTCAATTCTGATTGTGAATTCCGAAGAGATTTGACCTCTTTAACAAGTAGCTTTACATCTGTCTTTGACTTTGCCTCAAACTCTTCATGATATTTCTGCAAGTTCTCAAGTTGCTGCTTAGAGGCATCCAACTCCTGGTGTAACACATCATTCTCATGAAGGATGGACACCTTTGTTGACTCTGAATGCATCCTTTCGTCCTGGAATATTCGTGAACACCATCCACATAAGGACCTCAGCACTGAATAGCAAAGAGGAATAAATAATTTGTGGCAGAACGAATAAAACCTGCTCAGATTTTAATTGTGATTCCAAGTCCAAGCATCTCCTACGGAGTTCCTCCATATCCCACTGCATTTGGGTAAACCTTTCTTTTTCGGTTAAAACTGTCTGCTGCATGTTTTCTTTACAATTCTGTCTGGTAGTTTCAAGATCAACTTCCAAATCCTTGACCTACAAGAGAAAATTCCCATAAAATTATAACAGAAAAAGAAAACAATCATTCATGATTTCAAAATCATTCTCAACCCCCTTTATCTCTTTCGCAAATCCATCAGCCTTTTTACATGGAAAACAACAGCAGAAACAGCACAAATAAAAATAAAAATAAAGGTTTACTTGAGTTTTTTGGTGATGTAATAATTTTCCTAATGCAAGCCTATACAGAATCAATTATTTTTTTCCTGCTACTTTTGGGACTCCTTACAGCTACTAATTAATCGTCAGAAAATTCATTCTTTAATGTGGCATCTGACTTAGGTTTGGCTTTGCTCTTACTAACTCACTTGTTTATTGAATTTGATTCCTTACTTCCCTACATGGCTGGGATATGACCTAAAATAATGGTGCATATACCACTAAAAATCTTAAATACTAATATATATCTTTCAAAGAAAAGAAAAAAAAAGAAAAGAAAGAAAAAGCTGCAACTAATGGATAACCCAACTGCAGCCTTCCAAGTATGGAGAACCCAATGGCTGGGAATAGAAGCAGACTTTGTTCTATAATACAGTCAATCAGTACCATATTAGCAGCACACTTACTAACCGTTATAGGTTAATTGTCAATTAGTGATTCAGTAGCATATTAGCAACAAAGACTTAATAGCTGTCATAGATTATACCTTTGTTGTGAGGAATTGTCTCACAGCAACTTCTTGATTCAATCTAGCAATAAGATCCTCAACGTCCGTTTTTGCTGTGGCTAGTCTCTGCTGCAATGTCGTTAGAACCCTGTTTAACTTATGTCGTTCCTCAGATGGAAGAGCAACTACCAAGTCCCTTGAAAGCCTTAAATCAGATCTGACGAAAGCATTAGGAGCTTCAGAACCTTCTGCAAGATCAAGGGAGCCATCACCGAATAAATTGGCCGCTCCCAAGTTAGATGTTTCATTAACTCTCATACAACTCAAGTCACTACCAAAACTCTCCGTTGAAAGCCTTCGAACATGGCCATCCCGGTTGTAATTTTCTATTTCTGAAAAGAACTCTGTTCCATCCATACGAAGAGGTTTGGCATCAGAGTTATTCTCGCTTACTCGGTCCCTATCTGTACTACTGGCATAACTTCTGCCAGGCATTTTGCGCCTGGAGAGCCTTTCTAGGCTTGACTGGATAAAATTCCGGTTGAATAAGCCAAATTTAGAATTTTCCATTGAATCAGCTAAGTCATGTTCAAATGTAGAATGCTCCATGCCAAGATCAGAATGGTTATCATCTCCATGCCTTGGTGTTCCATTCTCAGATACATCAAAGGGAGTATCATTACCATAATCTGATGTGATAGATGAACTAGCCGCAACAATGGAAAGATCTGAATGAGCTTGTAACAGAAATGATGGAGCTGCGCCACTAGTCGAAGAGTTTACATCTGCAGATTCCTGATTGACTTCATGGAATGCTGTAAATTATGCCAGCCAAAAATTAATATAAGCAAATGGACAAAATCAATACATTATAAATGATAGGATTTTCATCTCTAAGATGCACAAAGGATACACATACAAGACCTCGCAGCAGCTTCAAGCTCAAGAAAGGTTGCAACCAAGACATTTCTTGATAAATCAATGTCCGATAATAGCTTTTCAATCCAATCCTCCAAAGAACGCCTTCGCTGCAACAGACTAACCAATTTGAGAATAAGAGGATGAACACACTTTAGAAAAATAAAAGGCATAACAAAATCTTTTTCGGAAATAAGAAAAACCTATAGTTTGTAAAGCTACATCTGCATCAACATATTTTATTCAGATCCACATTGTGTAGATGTGTGTGTATTTATGTGTGTGTAGATATTTGTATAGCTATATTGGTGATGATTAAATAACCATTAACTTGGTCATATATAGAAGTTGACATATCTATGTAAAACATGTGCAAGCATATATTCTGGTTAAAAGCCCCCATAATGGTCCAAATAAAGGCTCCAGTTAAGGACTTGAATAGTTGAACCTCAGCCATTAGAACAAATAGGACTGCTGAGATGCACAGTGGATGGTTTGCATCAATCCATAAATGAACTATCGGCTCATATGCAAATTCTTAGCCTAGATCATTTGTAATTTTTCTTTGGTAAATGCTTTAGATCATTTGTCACTTACACATGAATAATATGCAGCTTTTTACCAAGAAAACCTTTGGCCTCCAATAAAAAGCCCAAGCAATAGAAGATTTCAAGATTTTTTAGGGTACAGTGAAAACCTGGCTCAAGTCTCAAAATAGCTCTGTAACTACCATTTTTGTGTGCAAGTAACCTCACAAATAACTATAAAGATACTGAGAAAACCAATGATCCAATTAAAAATTCTGACATGAGGTATTGCTATAAAATGTATCTCAACATGTATGTTACACTAAAGTTACTTCTGATTTCAATATACATATACTAATATTTGGATCGAGAGAGAGAGAGAGAGAGAGAGAGAGAGAGAGATGTAGCCCACCTCTTCCAATAGTGTCCGACTTTTCACTCTCAGAAACCCCTTTGGAGGAGCTGGGGGAAGATCTTTTGTGGGGAACGCCTTTTTAAGCTACAGAAGACAATACCAAATGAAATCGCCCAACAGTCCAACAAACAAGGAAATTTCTAAGATCTACGACACAAAAGGCATGTATAGATAAACGTGTCTGCCTGTCTATACAAAGAAGTAGCTAATTTCAGTAACAGCATCTCAGCCTTATGTCAATACGAGATAACAAATTGGCACAATTGAAGATCATCTTTACCGTTATTCCAGTCATATGGAATGATCTGCACATCTCCTAATTTTTCTTGATCATTTATTATCTATGAAGCATGGATATGGATATGGATATGGCGATACGATACAATATAACACAACATGGCGATACGATAAATTTTTTAAAAACAAGGATATAATACAGCATGGATACGGGAATTAATATTATATTTATTTAACATTTAGTTGTTATTATTATTATGATATTTTAAAAGATATCATAAAGAATTTACTGGTAATTTACATACATTTAGTTGTTATTATTATTATGATAATTTAAAAGATATCATAAAGAATTTACGGGTAATTTACAAGTCAAATATGATTGCCTATATTTACAAGATGTAGTCAAACAAATTTAAATATATAACATAGTTTTCTTTTATATAATTGGAAGAAGAAATAAAATATTAAATATATAACATAGTTTTCTTTTTAAATTGGAAGATGAAATAACATAGTTTAATGTTAATTGCATTTTATTTTTTTTCCACCTCTCCATGTGGGTATGATTAGTGGGCCAGTGGCCAATAACAGAGTCCAACACATGAAATTCAAATGGAGCATTTTGAAGTGGCTGTCGTCTTCTTCCTCGCGCAGATCTGCAATCGCGCTTTCAAGGCTAAAAGCTTAAAATTTTATTCTCCTCAACATCATACGGATCCGAAAAGTTGGATACTCGTATCCTAAATGCTGGATACTCATATCCATCAGTTAACAACGTATCCATTGATCCCAATATGTATCTAAGGCGTATCCGAGCGTATCGGTAGCGTATCATATCCCATCAAGTATCTGATACGAGATAGGCGACCAAGTTGCCGTATCCATGCATCATAGTGTATTATTTATTTCAATGTCAGTCCTAGCCTTGGTTACCCTTTTCGTTATTTACCTTCTACTTTAACAAATCTACGGTTGATTACAAATCATAAGTGCATTTCTAGCCTTAAGTTACATATGTCCTACCACTAAGCCAGATATTTCCTGTATTATCAATTTATCACTAATAGGTTTCTATTAATTTTCATCACATATATTTTAGGATGATACACAGAATAGAATTGTCCCTTACTTCTGACTAACATAAAAACAATATCATGTACTTTAGACTTTCCAAAATGAAATTTCATGTACTTTGGAATTTCCAAAAGAAATGTCACTTACTTCGGAAGATAGCTTCAAAAAATCGTTAAATCTTCGTAATATCCCCCGAGTAGTGGTGATTCCTTCAGGCGATTGTATACCAACTTGAACCCTATAAAACTGGTCTCCATAAACGTTAAAAGGGAAACTAACTAAAACAGGTACACATTTAACAGAAAATAATGCACAACCAACATTGCAAGAGAACAAATAGAAATCCTCACCAACATTACATTAGCATCTCCAGCCATTTCTAATCACATAATTTCGAATATAAATATCAAATTACATTTTTTTTTTCTTTTGAAAAATTAGATAACAAGCTACTACATCTATTGGAATCACTAAAATGCAGGTGGTACCCTAGAGATTTTTCTTTTCGTATATCAAGCACAATAAGAAGGGAACTACACTATTGAAAATCCACAAGCAAAGTTCTCAGAGAAAATTACTAAGGCACTCGACAATGAGGCTGAACACTTTTAGATTCTCTATGTGAGTTTTGAATAAAGTTGTCCTCGCCTTTACATAATCATTTATCACAATCGACCAAATATTCCTAATTTATCGCCATAAATTAATCATTAAATGCATTACTTAACGAGCCAAAAATCAACTCAAAGTAGTTTTGTGCCTTCAAATTTAGAGTGAGTTACGATGATGATTTGACTATAAAAGTTAAAAATTAACAATAAAATAATAATAAGATAATACTGATAATGATAATAATTATACTAGTAGAAATAAAACAGGAACAATATATGACAAAATGAAGGACAAGAAACCTTGCAAAAGACACAGAACTAAGAGATTTGCTGATTATGGTGGAAAATCAAACTAGGATGGTCCAAGAACCAACAAGAGAAGCCCATATGCTTAAGCAAAGTGCTTCAATATAACCACGTATAATAAACAAAATGCTAAGTAATGGACTGCTACACAGGAAAGTCTAAATGTAGATAAAGATAAACTTAAAATTATCAAAATTATAAAATTAAAGAACATGGGGTTAAGAACTGATACATATCTGTAATTAAAATTATAAGAAAATACAAAAGTATGGAGAGAAGCCAAAGAGAGAGAATTTGCAGGTAAACAATAGACAGTGGCCTATTATCTGCCTAACCCAAGATGTTGGATCTAATCCCTCCTTATTAGGGACAATGAAAATCTTCCAATTTCATTGGCCGATTAATTTGGAATAATACTGCTGATAATAGCATTAAGTGGAGGGTTTCTCAATCTTCAATTTGGGAGACTATGAAAGGAGCCTTGGAGCTATACCAGCATTCCAACTAAATTGTCTAAAGCGAGAGAGTTCAGAGCAAGAGTGTCCTTCATGGATATATGATAGTGTCCTTCACGATATATGAGAGTATCCAATTGGATACAAGGTCCAGGCTAGAGATTAACTCTTGAATGGTATTTACTTGTACTTGTTTGTTCTCTCTTCCAGTGAAGTTGGATAGTCTGGACGTAGGCATAATTACCCTGAACCACATAAATATTGGTATGCCTTTTCATCTCCAACTACTTTTTTAAATTATTTCCACAATTCGTATTTGTCGTGATTAGGGGAT
This sequence comes from Cydonia oblonga, assembly GCA_015708375.1. Classification (NCBI taxonomy): domain Eukaryota; kingdom Viridiplantae; phylum Streptophyta; class Magnoliopsida; order Rosales; family Rosaceae; genus Cydonia; species Cydonia oblonga. The sequence continues at coordinate 8,426 of JADOBS010300970.1, forward strand.
TCATGTCACCTATAGATGATGTCAAGAACAGCTATGACAGATACAAATGAAAATTTTCAAAAGATTGAACATTGAACAAAACAAGTAACAAGTAAACAACTCAGATGTTGCAAGAACAGAGTACAAACTAAATGATCACTTTAGCACACATTAGTAACAATAATGCCAATGGAAGAATAGTTGTGCACAAGTAAATGTACAATAATCTAGATAATGTTGTCACAATCGAGAACGGAAAATAAGTATAAATTTTCAAACTAAAAATTTTCATTAAAAATATATATATACCACCACAGGGTCTGAACCTCTTGACTTGGGCAGGAACATCCAAGAAGGAACAGTGGCACAGTAACTCCATCCTGTATGTGGGTTATGTGGCCAAACGGAGTCTCGTCCATCCTTCATTCAAAAGCCAAAATAGATTATTACAAGAAGGGGAAAAGAAAAACAAAATCATCTAAATTAGAATCATGCAGAATTTTGTTCCTGCAAAAGCCAAATCTGTCGTATACTAACAAAACTGATTGACTTACAGCATACAGGTCATGTCAGTGACATATTTCACTCACTATATAGTTGAAGTACTGGTCTAGGCTAACCCCACAAAAATAAGGCCAAATGGGAGGAGGTAACCTCTACCTTTTTGCGATTAACAATTCACATATTGTATTTCACCATATTTATGATGATTGGCAGACACCAATAGGTATGTTTGTCTTAACAGAGAAAACTGAACTAAATAAGTTACCTGACCTAGGTGGAAATATACACGATTAAAAAAAAAAAAGTATTATACCATCATTTCTAGTCGTGTAAGTTTATCCATGATAATTAAACTTGGACCTCCAAAATCTAAGCATATAACTGCAAAAACTACGGCAAAACGTAATTCTCTGTGAAAATGAAAATCCAGATTTAAATACCATCTATTACACTTATTTTCAGGTCTTATGGTAATTTAGGCCTCAACTTCTTTCTGTAGGTGAACCACCAAAACCCTACATAATAGCTCAACACTGTTTTTGGTAGATCTCTTCAATTGTGAATTTCAGATGCAGCATACAATCAATTCATATGGTTCCTGCGACATTGTTTGTTTGTTTGTTTAGGGTAAAAATGTGGTTTTTCGTTAAAGTGAACAGCACCGAAAGCTTTTCGTTAAAGTTCTCTAAATTTAATCATATACTTCATCAAATTTCAAACTTTTTAACACATAATTAATCCACAAAACCAGTCGAAAAATTCACCAAAACCCACTTACCTGAATTCCAACCCAAATCCAATAATTAATTCAAAAGAAAAAGTAAAGCTTCATAACTGGGTGTCCCCAAAAGCCATAAACTAAACAAAACACGATCAGAAAACGAAAAGTTCGAGTACCCATTTGCGAGGAGGAGGGCTCCAATCCATGCCCAGAGGGAGAGGTGAAGTGCCGTCGTGGCGGTATTTGGGAGGGCTGCGACTGCGCTCCACGCGCTTGGTGGTGCTTTTGTTGTCATAATTGTCCCTGGCATCAGAAGCTACGTCGTCGGTGCGATGAGGGCCAGTTCTGGAATCGGAGAGTAAAGAAGTAGGGCGGTGAGAGAAGGGATCGGAATAGGGATCGGAATAAGGGTCGGAGAAATCGTAGGAGTTGAAGTCCATGAGAGAGAGATCGTGCGCGTACAGATTCATTTTCGGTTCGTTGTTGTCTGTGTTCTTGGTGTTACCGCAATTGGTATGAACTACGAAGGCTTGACGCCATGTAATGTGGACGCGATCCGGTTTGATGTTAAAAATTTAACCGGATCAACGAGCATTTACCGGTTCAATTTGGTCTGGTTTGTTTTGACCTATCTTATCATTGAAATTGAACCGAATCGAATCAAACGAAATCAAACTATTGCTTATTGATTTTTATTTTCAATTAACATCGTTAATTGGTTTGATTCGATAAGTTTAAGCCTATTTTAAAACATAAAAGAATTAAGGAAAAAACATTTACCATTTTAAGCGTTTTAATTTTTTTTGCATATTCACACAGCTTACATATTTCAATTCAATTTAAAGATTAAAGTTTTTTTTTTCAACACAAAAATGTTATGAAGTCAACTAGTGCTAAGTTTTAATTAAATAAAATCACATGCTAGCAAACGCTTTATTATTAAATAAAAATAGTGTTACACTTATTATTTATTTGTACCATAATATTATATTATTTTATGTGGCATCTTAGGTGGAAAACAACATTTAAATGATACCAATCGTAGTTTTGACTGTGCATGTACTCTTGATGATTGGGTGGATTATATTAGCTTGTATAATTATGTTTTTTAGGTCATGGACATCTTCTAATGAGATGATTGAAGAAGAAGAAGAAAATGTAGTCGAATTGAATTCTAATATCATTGAAATAGAAAGCAGTGGCGATGACATAGAAAATAAAGAGACTAACAATGAGAACATGATGAATGTGGAAGAAAAAGTACGAGAGCCTCGAGTTAGAATGTTCTTTGATAGTGTAGATGAGGTGGTTAAATATTTACTAGAGATATGAAAAACAAATAGGGTTACCAGCGATAACAATAATCAATGAAGAGAGATGATAAATTGAAATATTTTACTATGGCATATGCATGATCAGTGTCACAGCCCATCCCGGATTTATATTATCAACAACGTTTTGATTGATTGTGGGTACGTTAAATATTCTTGGTCACTTTGCTAGAGTTTTGATTGATTGTGGTGCTACGCATTATGTGATTTTTCATATATTTGCTCAAATGACGCAACATTATCCTACACCTCTATGATTTAGAGTTTGCTATGCCTAAAGGGGAGAGATGTTATGTTGATTATGTTTATCCAGGGTGTCCAGTGAGGATAGAGGATGTGATTATGCCTGCTAATCTTATCCCGTTAGATATTGTGGATTTTGATGTGATTTTGGGCACAGATTGGTTGCATTATAATCGTGCCAATATAGATTGTTAC
>JADOBS010300971.1:0-11398 GCA_015708375.1 Cydonia oblonga
CATCCTTAGCCCATAGAACCTACAAACACACGAAAATGGCTTAAACTACTAACATAACTAAGAACTAAGAACATAAATGCACGAAAACAAGCATACTAAGTCGCATAAATATGCTCCTATCAATAGTCGCCTGTGGAGATGCGGTCATCAGGATCTCCCGCATAATCTGAATCGGCAAAGGCCGAAAGAGTTAGAGGTCCAGGCTTATATACAAGACCATGGTCAGGTGTGGATTTCAAATAACGAAGAATTCGTTTGATTGCAATCCAGTGTGTAGTGGTAGGTTTGTGCATGAACTGGCAAACTTGGTTAACAGAAAACGTAATATCCGAACGTGTAAACATAAGATACTGAAGAGCACCGACCACACTTCGAAACTAGGTAATGTCGGACAGTGGTTCGCCATCGTAGAGACTAAGACGTTTGCCACTTATTGCTGGGGTGGAGACGGGTTTGCAATCAACCATATTTGTGCATTTTAGGAGATCCATGATGTACTTGGACTGAGATAAATGCATTCCATTGGCAGACCGATGAACCTCCATGCCTAAACAATAATTCAAAGGGCCAAGATCCTTCATGGAGAAAACAGTGCCCATATCCCGTATTAAAGTGTTAATGCACTGAGGATTATTGTCGGTGTTTGTACCATACTTGACCAATCCCGAAACTACTGAGCACCGGTCAACGTTATACTGTCAATGACCCATGAGAGTTTCCCTCCAACCAGGAGGCCAATCACAGAGCGACATGTGTCGACACCAGAAGCCATTCATAGCGCGACACATGTCAACATCAGAGGTCAATTATTGTACGACACGTGTTAATGGCAGAATAAAGCTAGAAACTCTCTTTTATAAAAGGAGATCATTCTCCCACAATATTTCCTAATGTCATTTGTACTAGAACTCACAAAAGGAGAGCTTGAACCTATGTACTTGTGTAAACCCTTGATAATTAATGAGAACTTCTTTACTCCGTTGACGTAGCCAATCTGGGTGAACCACGTACATCTTGTGTTTGCTTCCTTGCCTCTACCTCTTTACATACTTATCTACACTGGTGACCGGAGCAATCTAGCGAAGGTCACAAACTTGACACTTTCTGTTGTACCAAAGTCTTCGCCAATTTTGTGCATCAACATTTGGCGCCGTCTGTGGGAATCACACTTATTCCTACTCTCTATAGCTTTGTCAAGTTGGTTTCCACCGTCCATACACTCTCTTTCGACCAGGCATCCTTCTCCAACATGGGGAGCGAAGGAAGCCACAGCATGCAAAACGACACCCCCTTGCTCCTAGTGTGAAGCAGCGAAAGAATGAATGAAAGAAGTTAACTCTTCAAGCCAAAGTTGAAGAGCTAGAGGCTGAACAACAAGATAGCAATGAAGAATGAAGTCCCCTATGAGTAGTATAAGAAACTTTTCGAGATGCTCCATGAGGCTAGGAATACTCAAACACATGAGCTCATCGCCCATGTGGAAGTCAACCATCAACTGGGCGCCCCCAACACAGAGGGTCACCTGCCTTCAACACCGATTTGGTGAGGAGCGAACTACTAATCAAATTGTCAATCAACATGAGACTACTCTCAACCCAACTGCTTCAACTCGAAGCAGGAGAAGTGGAGGAAGACACATCTTTGCAGAAGGGGTGGCAGGATCGAAAGCTGTTTATCGCAACTGTCGGGACTTCCTAGAGCAACGTCGAGAGAATTCCATCCTCATAAGCTTGAAGATCAATGACCCAAGGGTTTCTGAAAAACTTGGTCCCCTCCCATGTCCCAAGCCAGCTGCCAATCTAGGGAATGAGCGACAGGTCCTAAATGAATACGAAGGTATACAGGACTCGGAGGTATTTCGACAGACTCGCCCTAGAAGTCAATATGATGAGTCCAGAGAAAAATCTCATGCTCTTGATTAAGCTTTCCTACTTCCAAGAGGTGATGGAAACTTACGGAAGAATGATCCAGCAATACATGACTCCACTTAGGACCCCCTTGTCCTACAGCTCCTTGAGGTGGTAAACAAGTTGAAGGTTGAACGTCAGGCCGTGAAACCTGACTGGAACTAACCTAGGCCTGGCCCTCTTACAAGGAGGATCCTCGACACCTCATTCAAGCAAAGACAAAGCAGAAACTCTTGCAACTCTATATTGGGAAGGAGGATTTGATTGAACACCTTAACTTATTTGAGTCCACCATGGCATACCGAATGCATACCGACAAAGAGCGATGCCTTCTCTTCCCTTCCACCCTCTTCAGTAGAGCTCTAAACTGGTATTGTCGTCTTCCACCCGAGACAGTAGACTCATTTAAGGAGTTGAGGAAACTGTTTGTCTCTCAACACATCTTCCAGATCGATCGCTTGCATTCTGCGGATGACTTGTACACTATTCGCCAGAAGCCAGACGAGTCACTGGGAAAGTATGCCGGCCACTTTAGCCATGAGTATTCTCGCTGCACTGAGGCATACAACAAAACTGCTCTCAAGGCCTTCACGGCAGGGCTACGTGACTGTTTCTTCAAGTACATGATCAATGCCAACACTTGGAAAACTTACTCTGAGGTGATGGCACAGGCTTACAACCACGCTTCCGCCGAGGCAAGGATATATCAAGGGAAACCCTCTACAGCCAATCCTTATCAACAAGTAGGGAGTGGAAGCCAGATCTAACTACATGAGAAGACCTTAACCTTCCAAACGGCAGCAACGCCTCCCCCCAACCTACCTAATGCTTCACCAAGTCAACAGACATATCAATCTCAGGGCAAGAAGAAAGATTTCCATCCTCACCAGCCTTACTTTAATAAAAAGAGTAAAGGGCATTATCACGATAACTAAGGGTATCGCTACGATAATGCCCGCCGCGAGACAGTCAACGCCGTGGGTCAAATATATGTCAAGATAGGCCCTACCCCGAGGTATGAGACACATACACCTTTGAACGCCACATGCACGGCCATTTACCCCAGTATATCTCACTTAATACCGAAGCCAAAGCCAAGGCAGCCGGATCACAAGTTCACGAAGAACATGGGCATGTTTTGCAGCTACCACGAGTATAATGGCCATGACAGCGAGAAGTGTATCATCCTCCGTGATCATATTGAAGCTTTGGCACGTGAAGGAAAAATTGATCAATTATTTCTTCACCTTCCAAGGGATAACCGTAACCAACGCCAAGTGAATCTAATATATTCCATAAGCGGTGGCACACCCATATCTGAATCTTCCAACAGGGCCATGAAAAACAATGAGCGAAGTTTAAAGTCTGGCCACCAAGTGTTTCACGTGGAAGACATCAGGGAAGGCAAGTATCAAAAGCCTAACTAGGATCTAATATGTTTCTACCCTGAGGAAGAAAGAGGTATCATCTACCTTCACAACAACCCACTGATCATGGAGGCTCACATAGCCAACTTTGACGTATGACAAATCCTGGTAGACACGAGGGCTTCAGTCAATATCATGTTTGCTGAAGCTTTCAAGGCACTTAATGTAGCTGAACACTTGCTCGATCACTCAATTTCTCCTCTAATAAGCTTCTTCGGTGATGTCGTGCAACCTTTAAGGAGCATACACTTACCCGTCACCATTGGTACAGGCCCGTACACAACTACCATTACCACTAACTTCCTGGTGGTTGATTGCCTAACGGCATACAATGTCATCTTTGGGTGCACATGCATCAATGATCTCAAGGCCATGGTATCCACACACATGTTGTTGATGAAATTTCCAACCCCCTTTGGTAACGGTTACATCAGAGGGGATCAACTTAGTGCACGATCATGTTACAACATTTCAGTCAAGCAACAACATCTGCATGTGCCCAAGGAAACTCTTTCTATACATGACCAAGTCATAAATACCAGCTCGGACGAAGCCAACCCAGTTCTTCAAGGCAGCAACAGTCAACCCGATGATCCTCGAGATGACTCTTTCACCCAGCAAGAACAACCTGCTGAAGAGTTGGAGAAGGTCTCTATCTCAGAAGATTATCCAGATCGCATGGTAAAGATTGACACCATTTTGTCACCACCCATTTTGCTGGCATTGATCTTATTTTTGCAAGAGAACACTGAGGTCTTCGCCTGGTCATATGAGGACATGCCAGGCTTCTCTCCCGATATCATTTTCATCGCTTGAGTATTGACCCCAAAACCAAGCCAGTAAGACAGAAGCGAAGATCTTATGACGCTGAACGATACAAGGTAATGAAGGCAGAAGTTGAAAAACTCAAAGGCATAAGCTTCGTTTGTGAAGTCAATTATCCAACATGGGTAGCAAATGTGGTCATTGTCAAGAAAAATCCGACCAAGGAAAGCCTCATACTTCAAAAGACCTTATGGAGAATGTGTGTCGACTACACCGACCTAAACAAAGGATGCCCGAAAGATAGCTTCCCCTTTTCTTTAATTGATAGACTTATAGATTCTACAGCAGGGTGTGAACTCTTGAGCTTCATAGATGCTTACTCAGGGTACAACCAAATCCTCATGAACCCTGCAGATCAAGAACACACGGCCTTCACTACTGACAGATGACTATATTGCTATAAAGTCATGTCATTCGGCCTGAAGAATGCATGGGCGACTTATCAGAGACTAGTCAATTCAATGTTCGCTGAACAGGTTAGGAAGAGCATGAAAGTTTATGTTGATGATATGCTAGTCAAGAGCAAACACACTGATCAACACATCACCAACTTATCTGAAACTTTCACCATCTTGAAGAAGTATCGAATGAGGTTGAACCCTAACAAATGCGCTTTCAGCGTGGGCTCTGGAAAATTCTTGGGCTTCATAATTAGTCAAAGAGGCATTGAAGCTAACCTCGAGAAAATCAAAGTAATCATTGACATGAAAGAACCAGTAACTTCAAAAGACATCTAGAGCCTTACTGGAAAAATGGCAGCCCTGACCATGTTCATCTCTAAAGCCACAGACAAATGCACTATTTTTTTCAAAGCGCTTAAGGGAAGTAAAAAAATACATTACATGGACTGATGAATGTGCCGAAGCATTCAAGAACCTCAAGGAGTACATGTGTAAAGCTCATCTGCTCTCCAAACTTGAAGTTGGTGACACCCTCATTGTCTATCTGTTTGTTTCAGCTTCAGCAGTCAGTTTTGTCCTCATTCAAAGGGATGGTAATGTCGAACGACCTATCTACTATGTTAGCAAGGCTCTACAAGATGTGCAGACACGATACTCCAACATTGAGAAATTAACTCTAGCATTGGTCATAACTGCTCGGAAGCTTCGCCCCTACTTCCAAGCACACTTCATCATCGTACTTACCAATCACCCCCTTCGGAAAGTACTTCAGAGTCCTGACACTTCGGGGCGAATGATCAAATAGGCGATAGCACTGGGTGAGTTTGACATCTCTTACCAACCAAAGCTAGCTGAGAAGGGCCAAGCAGTTGCAGATTTCATTGCCGAATTCACTTATCATGTTGACGTTGCTTCTACATCAGAAACAGTGGCTTCATTATCCCCGGAAGCTCAAAAGGTAGAACCAATATTCCAGTATGGACTCTATATATCGATGGCTCATCCAACCAACAAGGATGTGGAGCAGGACTAGTCTTGACTACCCCCGACAAAGTGGCAATAGAGTATGCTCTTTGTTTCAAATTCAAGGCATCGAACAATGAGGCCAAGTATGAAGCCCTCCTAGCAAGCTTACGCTTGGCCAAACACCTTGGAGTTAAACAAATTGATATCTTCAGCCACTCCCAATTAGTGGTTAACCAGGTCATGAACAACTTTGATGCTAAAGATAGCTCCATGGCAGCATATCTTGTGCAAACACAACTTTTGCTCAAGCACTTCCACTACCAGATCACCCAAGTTCCTCGAGCGGCAAACAGTCATGCAGACGCTTTAGCTTGCTTCGCCTCAGCAGTGGAAGACAAGATTGGGAGAAAAATTCATGTCGAATTGTTGACAGCACCAAGCACCATGGCCGTGGAAGTATGCAACTTACAACTGGGAGATAGTTGGATCACCCCGATTTATAAATTCCTTGCTCATGACACCCTCCCAAATGATAAAGTCCAAGCTAAGCAGATTCGATACAAATTTAGCCGCTACCTGATCATTAATGATCAACTCTATAAGCGAGGTTTTAACCTGCCATACTTAAGATGCCTCGTACCTACGGAGGCGGAAATTGTCCTTAAGGAAATACATGAAGGAGTCTGCAGTGATCATGTTGAATCTTGATCCCTAGCACACAAGGCTTTTCGCCAGGGATATTACTGGCCAACACTCCACCAAGATGCGATCAGAATATCCCGCTCATGTGATAAATGTCAACGTTATGCAACTATCCACCGATATGAAGGAGGAATAACCAACATTGACTAAGGCCTGACAATCGTAAAGATCATCCAACGTTTCTTTTGTACAAGACTTTGGCCACTCCGACATTTCAGGCCCAAACCTAGAGCTAGAGTTAGAGGAGCCCCCATCACTAAGACTTCCAGGCTTTGACAACTACAACAACAAAATAAAAAAAAAATTTAAAAAAAAAAAAAAAAACTCTATCGCTATAGGAAGGATCGAAACCTAAGAAGGAAGTCTTCAAACTCCCACACAAGCCAGGGAGTTTCAAATTTCAAATTTTTAGTTCCCCCACTCCCAAAAAAAAATCGAAAAAAAAGGGAGGAGGGGTGAACACAGCAACTTCATCAAAGGAGTTCAACCAAAATTCTCAAAAGCTTCACACACTCTTGATCAAGATAGTGTGAAGCAAAATCAATTTATGATGCCAACAAAACTTCATCAATGGAGGGCAACTACAATTCTCAAAAGCTTCACACACTCTTGATCAAGATAGTATGAAGCAAAATCAATTTATGGTGCCAACAAAAGCTTCACCCACAAAGCTTCACTTACAAAGCTTCACCCACCAAGCTTCACCCACAAAGCTTCACTTACCAAGCTTCACCTACAAAACTTCACCTACAAAGCTTCAACATCAAAACTTCACCTACAAAGCTTCAACCCCAAAGCTTCACCTACAAAGTTTCAACAAATGGAGGACAACTACAAATACAAAAAGCTTCACACACTCTTGATCAAGATAGTGTGAAGCTAAATCAAATTTTGTGTCCTAAAAATAGCTTCAATCATTCAAGCCATATATCCAAACAAAAACCCACAACCAATAAATCCAAACACAAAACCTTGCTGCAAATAAACATATTTTGTTCACAAAACCCAAGATTCTCTTGAATCTGTACAAAAACACATGGATAAACACAAACATTTTTTGTTCTACATCCACAAGGTCCCTGTCATAAACAAACATACAGTTATATATATATATATATATGTATGTATATATATGTATATATATATGTATACGCTTTCAAACGTATTATAATAGAGTAAAAAACAAGTCAACGTTCCAAATGTAATGGTGAACAAAAGTACAAGAAATTCACCAGCGATGAAGGTGCTACAAAAAACTGGAATCTCCCCCAGACTTTTGAATCTCAACAGCAACAAGGGCAAGATCCCAAACACCAAATTCCTGCACAGCTACGGTAGAACCAAAAAACTACAAGCATGCAGACCAACAAATATCCCAACTCCTCTGCAACCCTCAACCCAGCTACAAATCACAGTTGCTGCCTCAAAAATGAAAACAGCCACCCACAGCTACACCTCATGTTCCTTCCACTACAAAGCAAAGAAGGAAAAGAAGAAAAAAACACAAAAAATGGAGCTGGGTAAGACACAGTCCAAAAAAAAAAAAAATAAGCTGCTAACTGCACTTGATCTTGTCTGGTCAGCAACATGCAGCATCAAACACACAAAAGAATAAATAATAATAATAATAAAGAGGAGGGGGCGCTAGGTTTTATGAAACCTAGGCCTTCCTTTATTCTTTTTTATTATTTTTTTTTTTCTTATTATTTTTTATTATTCTTTTCTTTGTTATTCTTTCCTTGCTCCTCTACATAATAGAAGAAGGGATTGGGCTTCTAACATAAAAGAAAATGTTGGGCCTTTGTGAAGTTCAAACTAGTTGGAAATATTTTTGGGATGAGGCATATATGAAGGTGTGACATAAAAACAAGGCTTTGTTACTTTGACAACTTGGCTACTACAAGGGCACCTCCCTCGGCAACTATCCTCGACCGAAGACTTGGGGGACTCTTACCATATGCTACTACTTAGTGACTTGGATCTTTCAAGTCCCCAATCGAGAAGTTTTCCTCACTCAGGAAATTAGGGGAGCACTATTTAGTGAAGGATGCCACGAAGTTTCAACATGCAAATTTCAACAAAAAATTCAAACAACTTAGTGAATGATGCCTCAGTGTATTTAACACAATACGCTGAATGAAGTAAAACGTATTTATTGATGTCTTCGATAAATGACAAATATATGCGTACACATGAATCAAAACAAAAGAACAGGAATGAGCCTTCACAAAGGTGGTTCATGAGAAGCCTCAACACTAGGCACAACTCCAGAAAGAGGAGGCACCAGAATTTGATCATTCGGAGCCTCAGTACTGGGCAGAACGCCAGAAAGATAAGGCACCGGCGGTTGGTCATTTGGAGCTTCAGTACATGGTACAGCCCCAGAAGATGAAGGCAATAAATGCCTTTGAAACAAACCCAGAAACCTCTGATGATCACTTAAAATCTGACCATCGGGTTCTTACAGTTGGTCAAGCTTTCTCTTCATGCTTGTAGCATAGTTATGTGCAAGCATGTACAACTGCTTATTCTCGTCCTTGAACCTTCTAATCTCCTATTTGAGACTTATCACTTCAGTCGCCAATGATTCAACTTGGCGGGTTCGAGCAAATAGGCGTTGGGCCATATTAGACATAGAACCCGAACATTGAACACTGAGAGCCAGAGAATCCTTAACAGCCAACTTATCGAACCGTCTGGAAAGTAGTTTGTTATCTCTGGAAGTGAGAAGATTTATAGCCACCACCGCAGCGGTCATATCATTCTTCATCACAGAGTCCCCAACAGTAAGAGGACCAGTAGGGGATAAGAATGATGGGCGCCATATGTTGTCTTAAGAAGGCATGGCTGCCTCCTCACCAATATTCAAGTCAAAACGACGGTCGGATGGGCCAGACATTTTTAGAAATGATGAAGTAAAATTAGGTCCAATAAATCTCAGAAGTACAAAAATAGGTGAGGAATTCCTACAAGCAGTAACCCTCTGAACGTACTTCTTGAACATGATTGGTGCCCCTATAAAAGAAAGGGCAACAAGGCCGTTTGTTCAAAAATCGAAGAGACACCACTATCAGGATTTCGAGAAGCTGATTTTCCTGGGTAAAATTTGTCAACAATCTCCACACGCAATATTAGCTCATCAGATACCACAGATAACTTTGCCGAAGATCTCTAACAAAGTTAAGGCACATAAATTTTGAAGGTCCAGCTACCCTACTATTACCCACAAGGGTAAAGGAACAGCACCACTACTTGATAACTGGAAAATCCCTATATGTGTCAACCTCTGTGCTCAGTGGTAAAGCAGACTTACAAAAATGCCCAACCTTTCCTCATATCTGAGAAAGCACTCCCAACAGGATTGCTTGCTCAAAAATTGAAGAGGCACCGCTCTCCGGATCTCGAGAGCCAGATCCCCAACAAGATTGCTTGCTCAAAAATCGAAGAGGAACTGCTCTCCGAATCTCGAGTACCAGACCCCCAATAGGATTACTTGTTCGAAGATCAAAGAGGCACCACTCTCCGAACTTTGAGAGCCAGATTTCTTTGCATAAAATTTTTCTGCCAGCTTCACACGTAACATCAGCTTTCCGGGTACTATAGACCACTTTTTCAAAGTGCTCTGACAAAGTGAAAACACATGAATTTTGCAGCTCCCACTACATTGCTATGACCGAGAAGGGTAAATGAACAACGTTATTACTCGCTGTTGGGACAATTCCTATATATGTCGACCTTCATCCTCCACAGCCAAACAGACCTGCAAAAATGATCAACCCTTCCTCATATTCGAAAGGGCACCCCCAACGAAGCATTTCGAAATACTCAGCTTTCTTCCCCCTCCCCGCGATAATACTTCTGCAAACAAGCCACACCAGAGTAAGAGTATCTCATATCATCAGGGTCAAAAACAAGAGTATTCCATATCATGCATTTTTCCTGTCTTTTCCTTTGCCATTGCTATTACCTGCAAGACAAGGAAAAGAAACGCAATTAATCGGAACTTGAAATCAAACCTCCGATTTGGAACTGATTACCCAGAACCCTTGTATGGCTGCTTGCCTAGCATTGCTCTTGAGTACTCATCCTCAACTGTTGTCGAGGTCGCAAATTCCTTCAGCAAATACCTTAGAATAGTTTATACGATATTGGCCATTTACATTGAAGCTGCCAAGCAAGGTTGAGTCACTAAGAATGAGTGCTCTGAAGGACCATTCAAATGCAAAGGTTGTACACCACTTCTGCAATGCAAAAGATTGAAGCAGAAGGTTCAACGATGAGCTGGAATAGATCATTATAGCACGACGCCCTCCCTGCAGAACCGCACAATCCAGATGGAGGAGTCTAAGTCAAATCCAAGCTCAACATCGTTGCCTTATCCGAACAACTCAAGAAGCTTCAACAACCTTTCGCTGACACAGTCGTCAAAGAGCAAAGCCTCGCCATGCCACATCCACTACTTTGTCAACAGTAAAAGTATCCCATATCATCAGGTCGAATGTACTCTAGATTTGATGGAATTGTTTTAACCCTCAGATTCTTAAGTCGGCCTTATACTTTGGAGGAAACCAGAAAACCATCCAGCCCAGTTCAAGAATAAACCTGTGGAAAGTTACTTCTTCAAAAGCAAAAGTATCTCATATCATGTTTTTTCCCTATCTTTTCCTTTGCCCTTGCTCTTACTTGCAAGACAAAGAGAAAGAGAGCAATCAGCCAGCATTTGGAATCAAGCTTCCAATCAGGAACTGACTGCCTGGAACCCCTTGCCTAATTACTTACTTAGCATTGCTCTCGAGTACTCATTTTCAACATCTTGTGCTTCCAGAGAATACCACATCTGCATGAAGAACAGATAAGGCAAGTGAAAAGGATACAAGGAAGCATGTAGAGACAAGTGCAACATAACACGTGCCAATTCATTTATTACTTCTTCAAAAGCAAAAGTGTCTCCTATCACCTCTTCTCCATGTCCTTTTCTTTGTCCTTGTTGCGGTCTGTAAGACAAGGAGAATGAGAACAATCAGCCAGAACTCGAGGTCAAACTTCCGATCTAAAACTGATTGCTTGGAACTCTGATTGCTTACCTTGTTTGTCACCTCTTTTGACAGATCTCCTCACTCAGAGACTTGGGGGACTCCTACTATAGGGTGTGTATCGCACTTGACCAAGC
>JADOBS010300972.1:0-11403 GCA_015708375.1 Cydonia oblonga
ACGCTCCGCCATGTTCTTGATTTTTCCGGGATGTTCCAGAAGCTTCCATGAAGACAAGGCTTTATGGGCTTAGATATATGATGTCTTGGGCGATTTCTTTGTTTTTAACATATGGCCCGTGACACTATGACCTGGTGGTCCTCTATGAAGAAAGAATAAGAATATGAGTGGCTACTAGCTAAAGCAAAAAGGAAGAAGGGCATGCTCACAAACTCTCTTAAGATCTCTCCATATGGAGTGAATGCGAAGTCTTTGTTTTATGCCGTGTTTTCTTCTTCATTCTCTCTCTAGTGGACCAATAAGATCACGTGATCGTTACTATTTCACTCAAACTGTGACACATAGCTGTTTATTATATATATCTTATAGTTGGGACATATCAACATATATCGTCTAACCATAGTATGAGCTCGTTTGGAAGTACTTTTAAAATGATTTAAAGTGCTTTTAGAGAAAATATTATTGGGTTTCAAAAGAACTTTCATACAAGAAGCTTCGGTTATGTGCTTCCTACAAGAAGCATCCGGTTATGAGTGTTGATTCACAAAAAAAAATCCCAATTTAAAAATACTTTCAAACAAGCTTTATAAGTCATAAAATGATAAACGACCTCGCTTGTGTTATCAATATCTATATATAGAAGTTTCTCATTAAGTAGAGTATAACCTTATCCCTTGGAGAAATGAGAAAAAAAGAATATGGTAATATGAAGTGAGAAGTGGTGAGGATGGATTGAGTGAGTCGACCACAATAATTGGTGCATGATTGAGATGTTGACCTTATTTATACGAACAAAATTCCTCTACTATGGATGATGCCTCATGGACCACTGCGTGCACGTGTGTATGGGTCTACCATCACTCACACACCTTACTTTATAGTTTTGTATTCACCCACAATTTCTGCCACCCCATTATTTAGTTGTATGTTAATCACCACTTTGTGTATAAAGGTGATAAATTAATTCATTAAGTTGTTAATAAGTACTCGTTAAAATCTGTTTAATATGATATCACTGTAATATGAAAGTGAGATTGGCATTAATGATGATTGTGTAAGGTGAAATCAAACTAATGGATCTTATGAATACTCATTAACAATTCAATGGAATGATTTGCCACATCTAATCGTGTATTAGAGCTGCTCTAACTAGCTGCTCAAATTTGTTTATTTGTATCGGTTAGATTAATTCAATCAAAAAGCGAAGTGCGCAAACTATTTCTCTTTTGAAAAATCGTCTCACAAATAAGTCTTAGTATACACCTATCATATACAATCGCATGGCTCATAAAGGTGTGCTCGAATATATCAATGAGCCGCATGTATTTGTTCATCGCATGACACCCGCATGTATTTGTTCTCACATGACATGTATGTCGTATAAAATCAGTAAATAACACAAAATGTAAGATTTTACACAACCATTTGTTCATTTCTCTCATTATATAATTTTACAACAAATATTTGATCAATTGACACATGACAAGATATATAGAACAATTTTATATACAATTTAGTCCCCTTTTGCTCACCCCTAACTCAAAGTAACCTTTCCCCTTCTAAAATCATGTCACATTTATTTAAGTAACCGTAGTTGCCTATGCATTTAACTAAATCTCTTATGAGAAAAAAAATTGAATAAATTAAAAATAAAACTTACCATGTATTCCTTTATCTATATCCCATAGATTAAAGAATTGATCTCATTTTTCGACAACTCCACACCTAATATTGATCATAGAAAACCTCCCACACCCCTTGTTCTCACTTTGTGCTGTTAGAGCAATTCCACCTCTATAAAGCTCATAGAGCACTTTCAGTGTAGGAAGGCCCCCTAGGCAATAAGCAACTCAATTCCTTTAAATGAACAGTAACTGTCCAAGTGCACGTTAACCCCCAAATTGAATAGTCCAGGAGTATTAAAATATTGGTTTTTTTTTATTTTAAATTTTATGAAATAATAAAAGATAACTTTATTTTTAATTTCGGATAATAGTAAAAGATTAGTTGAAAGTATTTAAAATTTTTGAAATGCATTATAAGGTGGAAGAACATAGTTATGTCACATCCCGGCCAAGGGTGGACCACTTTCCGGGCCCGCTCCACCACCGTAGCACAATATTGTCCGCTTTAGGCCCCGACCACGCCCTCACGGTTTTGTTTCTGGGAACTCACACGAGAACTTCCCAGTGGGTCACCCATCATGGGATTGCTCTCGCGCGCTACTCGCTTAACTTCGGAGTACCAATGGAACTCGAAGCCAGTGAGCTCCCAAAAGGCCTCATGCTGGGTAGAGATGAGAATATACATTTAAGGATCGCTCCCCCAGCCCGGGGTGAACCACTTCCCGGGCCCGCTCCACCACCGTAGCTCGATATTGTCCACTTTGGGCCCCGACCACGCCCTCACGGTTTTGTTTCTGGGAACTCACAAGAGAACTTCCCAGTGAGTCACCCATTATGAGATTGCTCTCGCGCGCTACTCGCTTAACTTCGGAGTACCAATGGAACTCGAAGTCAGTGAACTCCCAAAAAGTCTCGTGCTGAGTAGAGATGGGAATATACATTTAAGGATCACTCCCCTGGGCGATGTGGGTTGTCACAGTTACGTATTTATAGAAAAAAAAATATATAATTTATATATTTTTAATTAGTATTTTTATAATTATTTAATTATTTTTATAATTTTTTAATAATTTAAATTGTGCCCGACGTCATGATGACATCACCCTTATGTCACATAGGCAGGACGTTGAGTTAGACGATTATTGTCTAACTTTTCCATCAGGCTCGCTTTGGGTCCTATTGCCCGAGTGGGTTGGAGTGTTTTGGAGGGGGAGAGTAGATTGGGTTGCCTATCCCCAAGGCAATAGACAACGGTGAGTTGCTATTATAGGCAATTCAATCCCCTAAGTGAATAGTAACTACTTTTAGTGAACAGTAGTTGTCCAAGTGTATCTCAATCCCTAAACTGAATAACCCAGATTATTAGTATTACAATATTGTTATTTTTTCTTTATAAAATAATAAAAGATAATATTAGTTTTAATAATTTTGAATAATAATAAAAAGATTGGTTGAAAGTATTTGAAAATATTGAAATGTGTCGTAAGATGAAAAAAAACACCATTACGTATTTATAGAAAAATAAATAAAAAATATTTATATTTTTAATTAATTTTTTCTAATTTTTAATTATTACTAGTGTCACACTGATGTCAGTCTTGCGTAACATGGCCGGGCCTGTCAATTCCTACCTTGGGGGAACAACTCGGATTTTTTAGGGCTGGAAGTGCTTTTTAGGTATGATGCAAATTTATTCTCCTCTTTGCCATGGTACAGTTCCATGGTGTAAGATAGTCAAAAGCTTTTTTCTTTTAGTTGTTGATGGGTTGAAACTGAAGAAAAATTTTCTTTAGCCGAGGAAGTTAAGGTGAGTGGCCTCATTTCTTTCAAAACTGATTGATGGGTGAATCATATGAATCCAATCTTGGTCTTCATGTTCATGGTTAATTAGTCTTATTCCAGAACATAGTCGTAATTATGACAAAATATCATGGGCCCTTCTCTCTACGTTGAATCATCAATCATTTGCATTTAATTATTTTTGACATTTTAACAGATGTGTTATGTATATATTAGTTGTCACATTATGTGGTTTACAAAAAATAGTTTAAAAATGTAAACTCTTTGACATCATCCGTGGATATGTTAGATAGATTTATCTTTTTAGATCATATTTTGTAGGCCACATGATGTTATTGATGGTTGAATTCCTTCTTTAAATCAGTAATAGCCGAATCCAATAATCAATTGTTACATCATGTGGTTTACAAAATATAAAAAAGACGATATGTCTAGCATTTTCTTTATGGTATTCGTGTGAACAAAGACCACTGTTCTGTCTCTCTACGCAAATTGTTTTAGACAATGAGATAGTTTTATATATAGAGACTCGAATATGAAGATCTCAGTATCAACTGGAAGTAGACAACTTTGACAATTAGGTGATGAAGATATGACCCCGTGAGGAATAAAAGATTTAAGAATCAGAATCGTCAAGAAGATGGTTTGAAACTTGAATCCAAGCTTCACGTCGCTCAATAGAAAATGAGAGGTGTTATATAAAATACAAAGGAGTAAATTGAACAAGGAGGTGTTAAAACACGTTTACTTATTTGAAATAAAAAAAGTTACGAGCAGAGAAAGTGAAGAATACGGAGAAAATGAGAAGGAGTGAGATTGATTACCGTTTTTATCCTAATTAATCTAATTCTTGAATTTTTAGGGTGTTAGATTATTGATCGTGCCCACATATTTTTTAATGTGTTAGTAAATGCATAGAAGTCAAAATTAAGTATAACTTTAATACCAATGTGTTAATATTAAAGGTAATACTAGAGAGATTAAATTTGTAGATAAAATTTGCAAATTAAATTATGTGTCACCAATAAAAATGAGCACGTTTATCAACGCTTAAGTAATAATCTAATCATCAACTTCTATGTCATTTAATTTTCAGAATTTTATTTACAAATTTAGTCTTTCTAACATTACCCTAATATTAAACTAAACATGGAAAGTTACCCCTTCAGTCGAAGACTAGTGGTAGCCTTCGTTGTGGAAGGGTGGTGCTTCAGGGTTACAACATATTGTTTCTAAGGACAAAACGAGCTTAACAGACCACTGCCTTCTCATTCTTGAGTGAGATTTTGGCACGTTTATGTTGAGATTTCAGAATTGTCCATTACTAAATACACTGATATTGTCTTAACTACCAACACAGCCTAACAATTGATGAATTTTATCACAAAATAAAATTAAAAAAAAATCGTTTTGATTAAAAGTAAAACCATTTCATATAAGTTATGTGAAGTTTCTAGAATTTTATTCTTCAATAATTTAGTTTTTAACGTTTGTATTAGAGTTATCTGATTCCTGACCTTCATTACTTACGAATAATATCAATGCATGTGGAGTGACAAATGCTGAGTTGCACGTTACATCATGTAATCCAAAGCAAATATGATAATTTTATCATCTATTTGTATCATTATTTATACTATCTCTCTAATAGAGATAGGATCCACATGATAGTACAACTAGGTAATGATAGGGTCCGCCAACGCATGTGGGTTTCATCTCTATTAGAGAGATGGTACAACTAGGTGATAAGTGTAACATTATTCAATCCAAATTCTCTTTTATTCTGCCTTCCCAATCTCATTCTAAAACAAATAATCAAGCCATACGTGTGGAGCCTAAAATAATCCTAAAAATTGTAGAGACGACATGTGGATTTTTGCTCAAGAAAGACAAAATTGCCCTCATTAAATGAGCATCCTTCTCAGATACTCCCACGCGCAGCTCAACACCCTCAAGGTCTAAGCGACTGAATACGACTGCTAACAGCTCACTTGCCTATGACAATGAAAAGTCAAAGCATTAAAGATAAAGATTAATTATCCAAATCCTATCTTTAATATTTTCTCAATTGAAAATTGACTCCATTAAAGTAATCCCTATTTAAATAAATTAGAAATATTTGTCCCATTATCTTAAGATATTATTTCCTATTTAATATTTTGAGAATATTCTCTCTGTACATCTTAGCCAATAGGATACTGCCATGTGTAAGATAAAACCATAACACCATGACCAACCCTCTCCCCTATATATCTCTCTATCTCTACTAAAAGTTTTTGCTACCCCGAAAAGCTTTAAACACATATACTTTTGAGAGAAACCAACTTAGGCATTAGAGATTCATTAACCAAACCCTCCAACCTCAACTTAATTCTTTGATCAAAGACGTTTATTGTTTTGCAGGTACATTTTCATAAAAGTAAGAAAAGACGGAAATTTATGTCAAAAATATGTATCTAGTGTTTTGCTTGGTTTGAAATCTTATCTTCTCGATCAAAAGGCCTTCAACTCCCACGAGTGACATCTGACATCACACACCAACGTACATAGATATACTAAATATCATAAACACTAACACCTTCCCCAACGTTGTTGTGACTTGTAGAGTAGTGGTGCACATAGTAATTAAAAGCGAAAGGCAGGAGCAAATAAGTGCCTTTAGTTTATAAACTCAAAGATTCTCTTGATAGGCAGGGTTTTGCATTTTTCATTGTGTGGTGTGTACCGTGTACGTGAGAGAGAACACGAGAGGAGGATGGAGGACCAGTCCTCACTGGCAAAACAGTTAAATACAAAGGCTTGCCTCGCCATTCCCATCTCCCTTTTTAGAGCAAGTTTGGATCTTTCTGACCTCATTTCCCAAATCCTCCTCAGTAGCTGTTAGATTTCGACAAGGACCCACCAACCTATAGAAATACAGCTAAATTTATCATCTCATCCCATTCTATTATTTATATTATATAATGAAAATTGCTTGGCTCCTTCTTAAAAATGGATCGTTGCTCGTTTCAGCAAATCACAGTTAATGATATTAATCTAAAAATTTATACAAAACATATTAGACAGTGACAGAATTATCTTATAAAAGGAGGAGTGAGGTATTCTCCATCGATAAGCCATTATTCATAAAAAAAGAATTAATAATGCATGGCAGTATGGATTATTCTGCATAAAAGACATTGGAAGCCCAACTGCACAAGACTGACAAGACTCTTTTTCTCTCTCCTCTCCTCTCTCTCCACTGCTTCCTGATCTTCTTATCTCTCCCCCAAAGGTTTGGTACTATTCAAAGAACCAAACTCTTTTAGAGAAAAATAATCAGAAATTGGGTTTTGATCCTTGTTTCAGTTTTTCAACAAAATCATTTGAGTTATGGCCACCCATCAGCTGGAAAAAACCAGAGAAATTGCTCTAGACACCCTCAGCAGGCATGAAGAAGAAAGGTTAAAACAGTTACCAAAAACTGCCCCCGCCTCACCACCTTCATCTTCCTCCTCCCCCTCCCATGAATTCTCCTTCACAATCTCTCTCCACACTTCTTCTTCTTCCACGTCAAACCCTAATCACCAATCCAAATCCAAAACCAGCACCACCCCACCTTCTTTCGCCATTGATTTGTCCCCTGCAGATGAAATATTCTTCCACGGCCACCTCCTCCCCCTCCAGTTTCTCTCCCATCTCCCCGTCTCTCCTCGCTCCTCCACCAACTCCCTCGACAGCTTCACCCTCCCCCTCAAAGAGCTGGTAGAAGATCAAAAACCAACCAGGGAAACCGCCACAACCAATGCCGAAAACTGCATTCGAAACCGAAACATCCTAAACAAGAAGAACAACAGCTGCGGCAGCATCGACAAGAGAATCCCACGTCAGGGAAGCAAACAAGAGACCAGGGGAAGAACAAAGTCCAAGTCCTTATCGATTTTCGGGCTTCCCAGATGGCGAAAAGATTGTGAAAATAGCGAAAAGGAGGAGAACAACAAGGAGATGAAGAACAAGAGGAAGGTGAGGTTTGATGTGAGTCACATACTGAAGAGGTACGTGAGAATGGTGAGGCCGCTGTTGTTGTTTAGAGGGAGGAGAGAGAAGGGGCAGTTCCGGCGGCAGCCATATTCGTTTTCGGGGAATTTGAGCATGTTAAACAAACATGAGTTGAGAGGAAGGAGGGGACAGTTTTCGGCGCCGGCGTCAATGAGGACATCTCCGACGAATAGTGGGCATCTTGTTGCAACTGCAGCTACTAATGTTCCTTGTTCTTCAAGTGACAGCACCATGGAAGAGTTGCAGGCTGCAATTCAAGCTGCAATTGCTCATTGCAAGAACTCCATTGCCACAGAAGAGAAGCCCAAATGTTGAAGAAAATTAGATAGGAAGGAAGGTATAATTCAGGGGGAATTTTATATTTGTATTTGATTAATTATTTGCATATAAAGGGGATTTTCATATATATATGATGATGGTATATGTATTAAATGAGTTCAAAAAAAAAAAACTTCAGTAGATTACTCCATCTGCATTCAAATTGGTTTAAAATCCAAACATGAGCAATTCACAGATGCATTTTCTTTTTATGGTTACACAAGTAGACTTGTTTTTCATGGCAGTGATTTTGGAGCCTTCATTTTTGTCTCTTGATTCTCCTTTTATTTATTCAATTTAAAAATTAAAAAAAATAAGAGAAAATATAGCGAGAGAAAAAGAGAGTTTGAAAATCATTTTCCCTTTTCAATTATCTCTAGGCATGTTCTTGCATTCTCTGGGGACCAACTGTTTTTTCTTTCATGTAACACAGTTAACTTCGGTCTAAAATTTCAATCAAGATCTCCATCTTCCAAAGTTTTGGAAAAAGTAAAAAATACAAGTATAAAATCATCATGCAAATGAATACACGCATGAGAAGAAAATTTATTATGTTATCAGTTGTGTACAATCAAATATCTATTGCTCTCCTCACGTAATGAAAAAGATAAACACAAAGTTGTATACAACCGACGACACTCAATAATCTCCCATACACAAGGATAGAATGTTATAACAAGAAACAGTTGAACATTGACGTGATGACTTCCTAGTCCCTACAAAAAGAGGCAGTGAGAAAGAAGTGGAATCTTTTCCTATCAAAAGTATACCGGAAACAGAAATAGAAATGTAGGGGCTGCTGTGATTGTGGGCCGTTGATGGCCGCAGAATTTAGAAAAAGAAAGAAAGTTCACAAGTACAATTATCATCCAAGATAACAATAATGCACAAGGTACAAATGATAATCTGGTACCACAGATAAAAACCACATGAGCAAATCAGGTAGCTCTAATTGAATCAGTCATACTTTAGGATTAAAGATGTGGTGCTCAAGTGGTCGGATGACTCATTATCTTTTTGTGGTTTCATCTTTTATGTTTGTTATAGTGTCACATAGTATTCACAATCCCACCAAAGCAAAAAAAAAACCACCCAATTCCTTGAAAGTGCAAGCCTTTTGTTCCTTTTAATCATTTAATCCTACAAAAAAAAGAGAAAGGGGACTCACCAACAAAAACCCTTTTCCAATTGGAAGTTACACACATAAAACACACTAGATGGAGTGCATTGTGTGTCGGTGCTCACTAAGACTAAAGCTCGTTGGCCTTGGCTGCGGAGAGAAATTTCCATAAAACCTGTTGCATGTCTTCACTCTGTAACTCTCTTATCACACGCCATCTGACGAGAGAGATAAAGATATCAGTATATACAACATGCGCTAGTAAGCTTGCTTTTCTCCTCAACTAGCTGCATATATGCGACAGTTTTCAAAAGCATTAGATTTGACCAATACAAGTTTCTCTTTCTCAGCCACCAAGGAAAACAAGATAATAAAAGTTGTTTGCTGCTTGGCTCAAGGAAATCTTGCAACTCATCATTAAGTTTGCATCTTTTCCTAAAGAACTTTTTTTTTTTTTTAAGCCAAAAGAAGCTGCTCAAAGCCTAAAAGGGTTGAGACTGAATAATGAGATCTCAGATGCATTTTACCCTCCTTACCAAATATCAGACTACAACTAAATTGGAAAACTAGCATTTTTACCAACACATTAAACACTTTTAGGCTTCATTTGTAAAGTCTAGAAATATATCCACTCGAGGCCTCTCAAACAGTTCTAGAGGCCCTTGGGTAGTGCTCGAACATCTCTTCTGTATGCTGAGCTCTTTAGAGTGGTTAAAATTCCGGACGTCTAAACAACTAGGCTGAACTTATTAAACATGTCCCAAATTTTGCTCCGTTTATAAATTTCGCATAATTCAAAGAAGATCACCAAACAAAAAAGGGAGGAGAATTTGTATTCAATTTCATTAGAAATGGATATGAAGCCTGCTTCGTGTAAGCTTATTATTTGAGTCGGGCTCATATGGCAATGGTGAAAAGGCTCAACGAGGACATTTTGTACAAG
Source organism: Cydonia oblonga (assembly GCA_015708375.1). Classification (NCBI taxonomy): domain Eukaryota; kingdom Viridiplantae; phylum Streptophyta; class Magnoliopsida; order Rosales; family Rosaceae; genus Cydonia; species Cydonia oblonga. The sequence continues at coordinate 9,845 of JADOBS010300972.1, forward strand.
TTGGGGACTCAGCCCAATTGTGTTATTGCCCTTGATCTACCAACCCAAAGCCCTAGTCGCGTATGGGCTATAATAGGATGAGAGAGTAGTACATGAACCAAATTTGATGTCAGTGACATTTAACTATTTAAATGAAAGGTTTCAAGTTCGAATCATTTTTTAATTTTTAATTACAATAACATACTTACACTTAAAGGTAGAGCGATAAATTGGTATTAAAATCGTCATCAATGAAATTTAAAACTTAAACCACCCACTCATCTCCAGCTAAGGGCCATGTGGTACTTTTAGCCTGAATATATGCAAATAAGAGTCTGCCATAAAGAATCAGCTCGCCAGCCCTTGGCTTACTTTTTCTGCGAGTCCCACCATGTGCAGCCTACTACAAGCGGATTGTAAATTTTGTTTTGAACAAGTGATATTATCTACTTTAAGGGTGAAATGTGAGTTTAATCTTATAATGAGCTAGTGATAATGTTGTTTAAACTCACATTTGACGAGAATCGAACCTAAGACATCTTTGGTATAAATGAAGATGAATATCATTAGACCGTAATATTAAATGATACAAGTGGATTGTAAGTTGAATACCCAACTCTTATTAATGACTTATTATGTGACTTAACGCAAATGCGATAGCTTAAAATAGAATATTATTGACAAGTGGGAGCAATAACAATAGAAGTTGAGGAAAATCCTGCAGTAGTATATTGCCCATCACACAGTTCAAGCTACATATGGCTGGCGTACAACCTACGGGCTTCTTAGCCAAAAGAAAAACAACAAAAAAGTATGCCCGGTTTGGTACCTTTTGTCTAAAGATTATATCAAAAAATTTATTCTATTGTTTGTCCAATTAGATATAAGTTTGTTTTTCCTAGCGCCTCAAGCTCTTCTTGGTAAATACCTAACAAGGAAAATATTGGTTCAAGATTGTTTTGTAACTTCAAAATGCTTCTAAAAAGATTTTTTTTTTTCAAATAATAAATTTTGTTAGATTAATAATCGACAGAATTCGAATCTATGCCGTCATGAAAGAACTCAACACATTTTTACTACTATAATAAATGACCATTTGCAAGGACTCAAAACCCTTTTTATAATATAAGCACCTTCAAAACTGGAAGAAATATCCTAGAAACATATGCAGATATTTCAAATGCCCCACTTGTTTGCATGTTTTGCATGGTCAACACCCAACTACCAGCAATTAATGAATTCGATCTTATATTATAGTTTTATAACTGGGATACAAAACTGATCATGATCATATCATATGCATCCAACAAACATATATATAAACGTTTAAACGCTAATCAATTAGTATTTTAAAATGAGTTGAAATTTAATGTCTATGTCGCTTCCATCTTATCCAAATTGTAATTTTTTTAACTGGTGTCAAACATATTACAAGGGCAAGATCACAAAGAAGATTGTTTGTACCATATTTGGGCCTCGTGTATTTGGGCCTTGGGCCTCGTATTTGGGCCTTGGGCCTCGTATTTGGGCCTTGGGACATTAAGCCCACACAAATGTAAAGGAGGAGGAGCCCTTATTCT
>JADOBS010300973.1:0-11403 GCA_015708375.1 Cydonia oblonga
ATATATATATATATATATATATATATATATATATATATATATATATATCTTCATAGGTTCCTATTTCATGAAAAATGAGAAATTGATAGCATTAAATAGCAACCACAGTGTGAGGGAATTGTGGGGGTGGCTTAGCTATTTCTGGGGAATAGGATATACATAACAAGAATGTAAAAGTTATTTGCTTCTAGAAAGAGATTATGATTATCTTTTATAATTGAAGTTTTAAGGTATTGAAAGGTTGGAGATCTTCTAGCAAATACCTTAAATGTGGGGGAGTTAACCCAATTGTTAGCAAATTACTTAGTAAGTCCTAATATATGTTTGGAGGACTTAACGTTGGAAAACAACCACTCTCAAACAAAATTTATTTCCATACATGGATATAAAATTTGTGATAGCCATATAATGAGTAGTCAACCTAGTGGTACCAGTTTTTAAAGGTTTGATTAGGGAGTAAGTTGTATCATTGAGGGGAATGGGTTAAAAGCCTACGTCTTAAGAATCGCCATAATGGCAACCCAACCTAGCTAACTGGAGATCCCAAGATCTAGGTTCAAAGGGACAACCGAATTGTGGATGATTCAATGGGAGCACTGCGGAGATAATCTCCTACCCATGTCCTATGATGAAACAGTGTTATCTGCAGCGTATTTAGGATAAGCTTTGCTCTTAATAATTCCTATACTTGGAAATAACAAGTGGGGTATTGCAGGATACTCTTATTGGAAAGTCACCTATCTTGAGTGAGGAATGAGATTGTTCTTGTGAGAATTTTTTGAAGGGCTTAGTTCTCTAAAAGCACTCATGAGAAATCAAGAATTGTTCAGGGTCAAAATGAACACAACCAAGCAACCACGAGGTGTCTGGAAGGGTATTGTGTGATTACTATTGTCTTGGTTTACACAAGCGGCTGAGCAATTCAAGACATCGCGTTCACTGATTAGCCAAGTAAATCTGATAGTAATTCACTATGGAAGGTTCAAAGCCAAAAGCCACATATCCCGATGCGGTACTTTTCCTACTGAATTCTCTCTCTAGTGTCTGCATTGTCATTTGCATGGTATTGAGTCAATTTCCATTCATGTGGAGGATTGTTGTCAAATTTAATAATATTATTATTATATTAAATTTATTAGTTGAATGGAAATTAGAAGTGAAGCCTTTTGGTAGAAAGATATGTCTACTTAAATGAAGTGTTGCAACTTTTGACTCTTCATAAATAGTCACATGCTTTCCAAAGAGGTATCTCACATTCTATAAATAGGGAAACCCCTATAATCACTTAAATAACTTTTCATTCGTTTACATACATACATATAGTGCACTAAATATTAGAGAGTCTCATTGACTCCATATGAGAGAGTTTTCAGCACAATCCTTGTGATTTGGAGTGTTGCTATTACAAGGACGTGGTTGTTGTATCTTGGGAGATATGTGCCGATCAACCATGAGCACTGTAGTGGGGCGTAAACTTGCCTTAAGGACAAAGTGTCCAACACTTGCCTCGACCGTATTTTCTAGGTTTTTCTAATTCATGATATCATGTTCATTTAACATTGGTTACTCATGTGCATGCATTATTGTGATATATAATTGCATGAATTATTTCTTGATTTTCTATGTGATTTATTATAGCAATTAGACCCAAATTTTCCAACACTAACATTCAAGTGTCTAATTCTCACAAGGTGCATTAAATGTAGGGCACTATCTCAAGAGTCATCTGCATATGAGAAAATACGAAAATAAGTAATGCACATCCCTCCATTATGTGTTGAATAGCTTGCATGGTGAGGGCAACTAATATTCAACTCCAAGGTGCAGTTATGGTTGAGGGCCGAACTCATGACCGAGTATCGTTTCCATGGTCGAAGACCGAACTTATGGCACAAGTTAAAGCCTCCAAGAGAAGAATTCTTTTGGCCCCCTCTTTTACAATCTCATTTGCATGAAACGATATTGTTACAGGTTACAACATTGTAGGTGGTAGAGGAATTTCTTAGTCACCTAACAAGAGAAGACTTCTCACTATATTCTAATTTTTGACAATAGGATCATGATAAGATTTTCAATTATCAAATATTTTCTAAGCGGTCAATCGCCATTAAGCTTCACATGCTTAATATAACAGAAAAACAATGTTATTCATGGGACATGACACTCAGTTTGGTATATCAACTTAAATGGAAGTTATATACATGACATTGCATGAAACTATAATATGACTATTGCATACACTGACTTGCAAGTAGTGTGAAAATTGATGCGGTTGCTTTGCTTTTGCTTGAGGGAGTCGAAGCTCCCATATGAATATACCGGTTCCTTTTTTTTTTCTCCTTTCATAGCTCTTAGTGCATGTCGGTATGTGGAACTTGATTCATTATCCGTTGACATCAGGAACTATATATATATATATATATATATTTATAAACCTAAACCAACATAGGTGCAAGTATGAAACCTATAAACATGTAGTCTAGACGTATAGAATAGGAACTAGGTGTGCAATAGAGATAATTTTGTAAGTTCACTTTTGTAAGCTTCAATCCACTTTCGTAAGTTACACGAAGGTGTCAGTCAACTTTTGTAAACCATGCGAAGGTGTCAGCCCACTTTCATAAATTATGCATCAATCCACCATGTTCGTAAACTGTGTGAATGTATTCACATTCGTAAGTTCTGCATTCGTAAACTATGTGAAGGTGCTCCAAGTTCATAAATTATGTTGTGATGTTTGTAAATTATGTGAAGGAGTCAGTTGAATTTCGCAAGTTACGGAAAGAGTTAGTCCACTTTCGTAAGTTGCACGAAGATGCGTTCGTAAAGTTATGGAAATAGTCAGTCCACTTTCGTAAGTCATGTGAAGATAGTCCACGTTCATAAAGTTATAGAAAGATTCAGTCCACTTTCGTAAGTCATGCAAAGATAGTCCACGTTCGTAAACTATGCGAAGGTGTTCCAAGTTCGTAAATTAAGTTGTGGTGTAGGTGAATTATACGAATGAGTTAGCTAACTATCGCAAGTTACGCAACAGTCAACTTGTGTGAATTATGGTTTAGGTGTCAATTTACACTCACAAATTATGCTAAGATGATAGTTCCTAAATTTTGCGAAGATGTTAGAGCATTCGAGAGTTAGGCAAAGGCTGTAGTAAGTTAGGCCTTAGAAAAAGTGGCTTCCACAAACTGGGCTTTAGAAAGAAATGCTTGAAGTTTAACTTGGCTTAAAGAATAAAGTTTCAAGCCCTCATGCAATCGAAAAACTCATTTTTTTTCCCTATTTTGCATACGTAAAAAAGGGAAAAAGGGCATGGTGGGAGGATAAAATCCGATTTCGACTCATGGGCCAATACCAATCATCCAAAGAGATGATGTTGTGAAAGATAAACTGTGAGGAAAGCCCATAAGAAATATACTGACGCAAGAGAAGGGAAACGTGTCTAGATAACTACCTCCACTACGGAGGACCACTAAGGAAGAGGGAGAGGAAGACAGGCCGTGGTACTTGTTTCCCAAGCATGTAGCCCGTGTCTAGATAACTACCTCCACTATGGAGGACCACTAAGGAAGAGGGAGATGAAGACAGGTCGTGGTACTTGTTTTCCAAACATGTAGTCCTATAAATATGGAAAGGAGCCAAGGAGCAAGGGACCCCGCACAGACAAGCTACGGAGAAAGACTGTTTAGGGACGCCTCTTACGAGGGATTCGGCAAACGTGAAGATTGCGGTCAACAAATCTATGGAGGTATTTTTCTCGTAGGAAATTTCACTTCAACAGTCCGTGCCTCACTTGAACACAAACACAGTTGATGATTTTTATACTACATGTATTTCATAACCTTGGGACGATGCTATCAATAAGTATACGTGAATAAGCAGAGTTGAATTGCTTTTATATGCACAAGTACGCATAATTCTCATGAAGGGACAAAACTTCTGCTTGACCAAGTTGAGTTTAACAAAAATTTGTTGAAGACATTTGTGTAATCAGGACATGTGATAAGAGAAGATTGAAAAGCCACTTATAGGGAGTGTACTAAAGACTTCTGAGCAAAAGAAAAACACTTTACATCAACTCCATCGGCGACGAAGTTGCCTGATAGGAATGCTCGAATAGAAGAATTCAGCATGTGAATGTTTAAGGGGCAACAGCTATGGGTGCTGCACCAACTTGCGTACATGCTAAGGTCTAACTTTTTTTCCATTATTACTAGAATGATTGTTTATGAATGATTTATCATGAACTAGTATCCATGAATTTGAAATCAATGGTCAAAAATATAAAATTAAGCTAACGTCTCAAAATTTAAGATCGAAAACTCAAGATCGAATAGATTGAGACGATATTAATATCGATAACCCAAGATGAAACGGGTTAAGACTGAATCAAGAGCGATACCCAGAATAGGCTAAGATCGAATTCAGATCGAAAACCCAAGATCGAATGGGTTAAGACCAAATTAAGATCGATAACCCGAATAGGTTATGATCGAAAACCCTTAAGACTGAATCAAGAGCGATAACCAGAATAGGCTAAGACCGAATTCAGATCGAAATCCCAAGATCGAATGGGTTAAGACCGAATTAAGATCGATAACCCGAATGGGTTATGATCGAAAATCCAAGATCGAAAAACCTAAGGTCGAATGGGTTGAGATCAAACTAAGATCGAAAACCCAAGGTCGAATGGGTTGAGACCGAATTAAGATGAAAAACCCAAGATTGAACAGGTTAAGACCGAATTAAGATCAAATGGGTTAAGACTGAATAGGGTCAAAAGGATCGAGAACGAGCACAAATTTAGGCAAAAAAGCACAAGGATCGTAAAATAGCCGAATGCCCAAGATCGAGGGTAAAAGACCCTAGACGGAATTATGACCAAAGCCCAAGACTGAGGGTTGAAAACCCAAAACCCATGGTCGAATACCATATGATCTTCTCAAAGGCTAAATTATGATCGTGTGATCATATCCAGATGTTAATTTATGACCGTGTGATCGTAGCCGAAGGCTAAATTATGACTAAGTGATTATAGCTAAAGGATAATATACGACTGTGTGATCGTAGCCAAAGGCTAAACTACAATCATAGCCGAAGGCTAAACTCATGTTCGAAGATCATCCACATGAAATCTTACATGTTTGGTTGTATCATACCAAAGATGTCACATGAATTTTTACAAAAGAAATATTCTTCCTTTACAAACTCAAATGATATGTGTTTGTAGAGAAAAAAGGGGGCATCTGTGGGTGCAAAAATCAAGGCTCAAGCGATGAGCCACTACCTAAATTTGGAGGAGTGGAGCTAGAATAAAGGAGCATGATCAAACACTTTCATGGAATATGGTGAAAAACATAAATCAATTAAGCCAAGATCATCGTACTTCATGATTTTCACATACAAATAAAATGCGGAAATATATTAAACAACCAAGCGTACCTTGATCCATGACAACGAGCGCTACGAGATCCCAATCGGATTTTGTCAGCGGCGGAGGAACTAGGTGTTCTCTCTCTTGCCTCTATTTGCACATGAAAACCCTAATCGTGTTTTTCTATCAAGTGCATATTAGATGGGTATATGCAATATTTATAAGTGAGGCAGAGAGAGGACCCATTTCCATTTAAAGCCCATAATCAATTACTACCCATCACAATAAATTGATAGGAAACATTTCTCATAATTTGACCAATAGGATTATTTACAAATAATAATATCCATTAAACCCTACATATCATATGGACCGTGTCATATGGACCACTTTAGAATATCAAAATATTCTTACATTCTCCCACTTGGTCCACAGTGACACATGTTCCTTTTCTGATTTAACAAACAAACATTAAGCGCGCAGTAAAGTTCAAAATAATCCTTACTATCAATTGGTCAACATAAATACTGATCTTAAGCAATTCACTAGTGCGAGTCATGGCGGTTGTACATCAACAAGTGACATAGTCCCTTCCATGTGCCACAACACTAGCAATTACCTAAAACAGTCTGTTAGTGAGAAACACATATATAGGTCTGATAATGTCTTTGTTGGAGACATTTCTGTTATCATTCATCCAATCTCATAAATGTATACATATAATGGAAAACAGGAAACACCAGAACATGTTCAATTATCGAGCTCAGAGTGTCAAGCACACTATTGTCATTAAACAAATTCTCATTAACAAAATAAAAATGACAATCATCATGACTACGACCAAGGCCCATTCTTTCAACATGATCATTAAATGCCTTCGGCCCCAGTCTTTTTGTCAAGGGATCTGCGATCATAAGCATTGTGTTAATGTGCTCAATAGACACTCTTTGTTTCTGAACCTCCTCCTTAAGAGTCAAGTATTTTATATCCATGTCTTTAGCACCATTAGAATACTTATCATTCTTGGAGAAGAAAACAGCGGCAGTATTGTCATAGAAAATTCTCAACGGATTAGCAATGGAATCAATGACACCAAGCCTTGAGATAAAATTCCGTAACCATAATCCATGATTTTTTGCCTCAAAGCATGCTATAAATTCAGCTTCCATGGTGGATATAGCAATAGCATCTTGCTTTGCACTCTTCCAGGAAATTGCTCCTCCAGTTAAGAGAAACAAGTAACCAAAAGTTGATCTTATGCTATCAATACATCCAGCAAAATCTGAATTTGAATAACCAATAACTTCTAGGTTATTATATTTTCTATATGTGAGCATATAGTCTTTCGTTCCTCGCAAATACTGCATCACTTTCTTTGCAGCTTTCTAGTGATCCATTCCTAGGTTGCTTTGGTATCTGCCCAACATCCCAACTGCAAAACTGATGTCTGGTCTAGTACAAGTTTGTGCATACATCAGACTTTCTACAATAAATGCATAAGGAATCTTTTCCATCTGTGCACGCTCCAATTCATTTTGTGGGCATTGCATAAGGCTAAACTTATCCCCTTTCTAAATTGGAGCAGCACTGGAAAAACATTTTTCCATACCGAATCTCTCTAGAACTCTCTCAATATATGCTCTTTGAGACAGGCCCAACACTCCACGTGATCTATCTCAGAATATTTCAATTCCTATCACATAGGTCGCCTCACCCATATCTTTCATTTCAAAGTTCTCTGAGAGAAACTGCTTGGTCTCATGTAATAGACCAAGATCATTACTAGCAAGCAAAATGTCATCAACATACGGAATTAGAAAGATAAACTTGCTCCCACTGACCTTCAGATTTGTACATCGATCAGCGATGTTTGCTTTGAAACGAAAAGATACAATGATATTATCAAACTTAAGATACCATTGTCGTGAAGCTTGTTTAAGTCTGTATATTGACCTTCTTTAGTTTACAGATCATCTATTCCTTTCCCTTTAATGCAAAGCCTTCAGGTTGATCCATGTAGACTTCTTCTTCCAAATTCTCATTCAAGAATGTTGTTTTCACATCCATTTGATGTAACTCTAAATCATAATGAGCTACTAATGCCATAACGATTCTAAAAGAGTCTTTCTTTGAAACTGGTGAGAAAGTCTCTTTGTAATCAACGCCTTCTTTCTGAGTAAAACCTTTGGCCACCAATCTGGCTTTATATCGTTCTATATTACCGCATTTGGTCTTAAAAAGCCACTTACACCCAACTCTCTTACAACCTTTAGGCAATTCAACGAGATCCTATACTTCATTTTTGTCTATTGATTTTAACTCATCATTCATGGCATTAATCCACTTACTAGAACCAATACAGCTAACAGTTTGTGAAAACGAAACCGAATCTTTATTTATTCCTATATCAACGTCAGACTCTTGTAGATATACCACATAATCATCCGAAATAGCACATTTCTGTTCTCTTTGAGATCTCCTTAATGTTATTTCTTTGGTTCTTCCACCACATTTTCATTTGTGATAATCTCATTCTGGAGCAGATGGTCATTAATTTGTTGTTCAACATTGTCTAATGGTTCAACATGTGTAGGAACAACAACTTGCTTAGAAATTATAGGTGTTGGAATCTGCACCCTAACTTCATTAACGACCAATTCTTTAGGTTTTTCGCTCCCACTGATTTCACCACTTTCAATGAATTCGGCATTGCCGGTTTCAACAGTTCTCGTACTATTATTATAACAATAAAACCTATATCCTTTGGATTTTCTGGGTAACCAATAAAGTAACCACTAATCGTTCTAAAATCCAACTTCTTTTCATGTGGATTATAAATTCTTATTTCTGCTGGGCAACCCCAAACATGCAGGTGCCTTAAACTAGGTTTCATTCCTGTCCACAGTTCAAATGGTGTTTTGGGAACTGCTTTACTAGGAACCCTGTTTAATAAATATACAGCAGTCCTAAAAGCACACATCCACAATAATATAGGCAAAGATGCATTACTTAACATACTCTTAACCATGTCCATAAGAGTACGATTTTGCCTTTCAGCAACACCATTCTGCTGTGGCGTACGTGGCATAGTGTATTGGGCACATATGCCATGCTTTTCAAGGAGTTTTGAAAATAGACTAGGACATTGTCCTGATTCATCATATTTTCCATAAAATTCACCACCTCTATCCAACCTGACAATCTTCACTTTTTTATCTAATTGCCTTTCAACTTCAGTAATGAACACCTGAAAGGCATTCACTGCTTCAGACTTTTCTTTCAATAGATAAATATAGCCGTAACGTGAAAAATTGTCTATAAAGGGATAAAATATTTTTCTCCACCAAAAGATGGAGCATCAAAAGGTCCACATATGTCTGTATGAATTATTTCAAGAAGTTGTGAACTTCTTGTGGCTCCTTTCTTGGTGTGTTTGGTTTGTTTGCCCTTAATACAATCCACACACACAGTGACATCAGTAAAATCTAGGTTCAGAAGAATCTCATTCTTTACTAATCTTTCTAACCTTTCGCTATATATATGACACAGTCGTTTATGCCATAAGAATGAAGAATTTTCATTATTTAGGCTACGCTTAGTTCCAACATTATGATGCAAGGTCAAAAGTGTTTCAGCAAAATGATTATTGAGCTTTAAATTATACAGCTCACTTATTAGAATACCAAAACCAACAAAAGAGGTATTCTTATATAAACTGAAACATTCATTACCAAACTTTAAAAAAAAAAATCCATTACGGTCAAGCTTCGAAACAGAAACAAAATTTCTGGAACAACTAGGAACATAAAGTGTCTGAAATAAATCCAAACAATATCTAGTATCCAAAATTAAACGAAAGGTTCCAACAGCTTCCACTAGAGCTTTGACTCGATTACCCATGAAAATGAAATTTTCATTTGGATTTAAAGTTTGGGTCGTAAGGAATCCCTGTATCAAATTAGAAATATGAGCCGTAGCACCAGAATCAACCCACCAAGTATTATAAGGAACTTCAGTTAAATATGATTTGAAACTTACATAAGCCAAAGGCTCACCTTTCTTTTTGAACCATTCTTTGAATTTCTGGCATTTCCTTTGATAATGCCTAGGCTTCCTACAAAAGCGACATAAATCACTTTTATGTTCCTTAACATGAGCCTGAGTAGCATTAGCAGGTCCATTCACCTTGGGTGATCTTCTTTTCTTTCCCTTTCCAGGCTTTCTTCCAAATTTTCTTTCAGCTGCTTGACTTACTAAATAAACGGAATGTTCTCCTTGCTACTTAGGCCTTCCCTCCCCTTGAACGAGTTTAGTGGCCAATTCATCAACATTCCACTTGTCCTTAATAGCATTATAGTTGATTTGAAATGGCCCATACTGAGGAGGCAAGGAGTTCAAAATAAATTGAACAAGAAAGGAGTCATCCACATTCATTCCAAGAGTCTTTAGCTTAGCTGCTATATTAATCATTTCAAGGACATGCTCATGCATGCTTCGCATACCATCAAATTTCTTGGTGGTAAGCTCAGCCATTAATGTCCCAGCAAGAGACTTGTCAGCAATCTTGAAACGAGTCTCAATATTTTTCAAGTATTCCTTAGCAGTTTCAGCTTGAGGAAAGCCAGTCTTTATGTTGCTCGCTATAGTCATTCGCATAAACATTATGCTCAATCTATTTGATCTCTCCCAGGCATTATAGAGAGTGATGTGATATAAAATAGCACACAAACTTAAACCCTTTTGTTGACAATTGTAGTAGATGTGTAAGTATGGATCGTTCTAGGCTGGGGATTATGAGAGATTGCTAATTTACTCAAATTAAACTCTAAAACACTAAACTAGACTAAAAAACAGAAAACTAGACTCTAATATCTTCAAACAAACTAGAATGACTCAAAACAGCACGAAACAAGCAAATTGACTCAAAACAGACACTAAAGATTATTTTGGACACAAATTGATTTGATTTTGACTCAAAACACTAAAAAAAAACAAGTTTAACAGATTCTAACTAAAAGACACGAATTATAAAAGGGGGAAATTGGTTTTGACAAGTTTAAAGTAAAAACAAGCAGATTTTAAACACTAAACAACTTTGGACGAAATTGGGGTGAATTGATGGGTGATAGGCTAGCTAGAGGGTCCTTCTCCACACATGCCATCTATGCATATGAATCGATTTCGAGTTATTCTTCCGACAAACCATGAATGACAATGCCCCAGATTAACCGTGAACAGCACTAATTAACCCTCAGATTTTCCTAAGTTCATTGAATTGGACATCGCATCGCAACCAAATTATTCTTCTCAAGTTCCCTACATGAACAACATAATAGAGATAAATATCAAAGATCATTAAGTTCTATGAAAATCATAAGCATTGAAAAAGCATTCGTAACTATGAATACATGATACTCCTGCCATGAATTTACTTAACACGATCGTGACTAACAATCTCCATTACTTGCAAATTTAAGTTCATAACTATTAGGTGAGAATCCCTTATATTTTAGCATCAAATTTGTGCATGCAAACTAAGTATGCATCCTTAATCAACATACAAGAATAAGTTATCAATCAAGCAATTAAGCAAATTGCAATCACGATTTATGAAACAATAACTGGAAGTAATCAACTCATATCACATATATATTCATGGTTTTGAATTCTCCTCTAGCTAAAACGAGTTTAGCTCCTCATCAATAGCGGAGCCAGGAATTATTTGGTGGGTGGGCTAAACTAAAATTATTACTATGAGATCAAATGGTTACATTTTTTTGTTACTTACATAAAGTTACATAATAACAAGCCTGAAATCAATAATTTAAAGTAAGAAATTTGACTCTGAATAAAGCAAGTTTCAACTAGATTTAACAAAGAAAACATTTAAAGTTGTAACTTATAATAGAAAGAAATAGACATCATCAATCTTGTCATAACAACCTAACAAATAAAAGGAAAAAAAATACCTATTCAAGTTGTGCCCTTCGATCCTTAATGGAATTGAAATCATTTGTTATTTTATCTGA
>JADOBS010300974.1:0-11404 GCA_015708375.1 Cydonia oblonga
GAGCTGTAGAAGCTCCGGCGTTCGTCTCCGATTCTAACTGCGATTTTTGACGAATTTTCGTCCAAATATCGCGATATTAGCGATATTTTCGGTAATATCGGTATATTATCGATAATATCTCGATATTTGGACAAAAATACAATGGATGTGTGATAAAATATCGAAGCTTGAAAAAAACGATAATATCGGCGATATTTCGCCGATATTATCGATTTTTAATTCCTTGCTGGTGACCTAAAAAATTTCGACAACCATTTCTAGCCTTTTTTCGAAGTTTCAAACCCTTTTTCGATGTTTCAGACCCGTATGCCTTGTGGTTCAAAACTCATTTGAGTCTGATTAACCATTACTATATACAATTAAACTATTTAATTGTTCTTACTCATCTTCGTTATATCCTTCAATCATTACCTTACATAGTGTGTGATCCATTAGGTTCTTTTTAGTGAGGCAATGTTCGATGAGAACTCTTACTTATTGATTGTAAATTGAATACTTTTAATTCTTTCTTTAGTGATTGTACATCTTCAGAACTTCCACAAACCAGGAGTAACACCTAGCAATATGTCATGACAACCCAAACTAATCAGAAGAGATTAGAGAACCTATTCAGTTTGGGATTACTATAAAATACGGTCTTTCTCTAATTTGATACTCTTGATCACATGGTTTGTTTGATAGTTTATTCTTATCTACTATCTAATGTGATTCTCTTGTCTATATGATTACCTTGAATGTGATTTCGATTGACTTCCTAAATCTCATTCATTCTCTGGCCAGAGATTCTTAATCATATCTGTTTGGACCAAAAATTACAAGATTGGCCCGTGCTATCGAGGCCATTGATTGAGCATAGTTCTAGACCGTTGAATGAAAAAGTGAAGATAATTTTATTATTGTTAAAAGATATTATTATGATTTTATCGTAATAATTATCTGTTAATAATGAATTGTTTTGACATTTTCTTATCCGAGATGAGTTGGATGCAAACAAAGAATCTTCAACCCAAAAAGTTGCTTAGAACTTTTTCTCTCGGCCATGAGAGCACTTGTCTCCTCTGTGAGAGTACCTCCATAGTGAGGGTTTCCATTTACCATCAAATTTAAAGTAAATTTGTTCGACAGGGAGCTAAGAGCTAAGAAATCTTCCACCTTAATTACCCACCAACCACAAAAAAATTTCAATTTTCTATCCTTATCTCCAATCCCTTTCGGTTCAGATACATAACTGACTCTTCCCCTTTTCAACATAGAATTAAATTTAAGTGCAGATCCGGGGTGTAAGGGTCCTATCAAGCGAGATGATGAGAAGACGAGGGCGAAGAAATCCACCTACCAGTATTAAATACAAAGGAATCAGGAGAGTGCGAGACAGAAGGGCAAGATCTGACGAAAGAATAAATCATAAATTTATTCAACCAAATCAGAGTTCAGATTTGCAATAGCACGAATTCCAGCTACCCACAAAACTAGACGTACATGCTAACTACCCAGCAAACATTAAGTTCGCTATTAATGGAAAGGTAAGATCCAAATTCAGCTCTTATAGCTACATGCGAAAAAAATTTATTCTGCTGATGGTCATTCTGTATCTTAAATTAGAGTCTGAGAGAACTGAGGAGATAGAGAGTGTTTGGTTTAATATTTAAACTTTGGGCTTGAAGGAAAAGAAGCCGAAAATGAGCTCAAGGAACACGACTCTGCTCGAGGCCCAGTATCAAATCCATACGTCCAGTCCAAGACAAAGTGACGGCTCCACATTAATACAAGAGCAAGTGGCCTACATAGGAATGACAACTGATCGGAATCCACTAACTTTCAGCCAACTCTCAGCCCAAAAGTACTTTTGGAGGGCAAAATATGTAAATAAAGAGCTAATGACTTGATATATCCAGTTGCTTTCGGGTAAGGGCAGAAAAGCTATAGTGAGCCAATTTGCCTATAAAAGGAGAAAGAAGGTCTAGAGACAAGGACACTCATCCAATCAAACAAACATACAAACTCTGCTCAAGCCAAATTTGCATTTATGAAGCTGTAGTCAACCCCAACCTCAATCCTTTTTAGGATCAACTCTTACAAAAGCCTTCATTTTCCTTGTGTAATAGCTCTGGTACTCTCCCAACCACAGTAGTATCGATTCTCTTATGTTCATTTTACCTAATATTCAATCCTCTTTTGTTCCCAAACCCTTGTAATCACAACGAAAAGAAGCTGTACAAGATTCAACCTTGCCCGACAAGGTTAAATCTAGCCCGACTCTTTTTGTTTTATCTTTCACTTAATAGATCTGGCATTATCATGTATCCTGCGATAAATATTCAAGTCATTTCCAGTCTTTTAATGGTTCAAAGCTCTTCCAGCTCTCAGATTTAGTTCACTTAATGTTTTCACTGCTTCGGGCATTATCATTGAACTAAAACAGACCATTTATCCAGATCTGGACCTTTGTTCTTTAAAGCATACAAGATAAACAAAAGTCCTTGATCTCAAGGCATAGAAAATAACTTAATGTAGACTTAACCCATCTACGACAATCATTCCATCTACGACAATCCTTTGATAACAAGAAGTTAGAATAACTTGGGGCGCAAGTAATCGGCTTAAATACACTTGTTCTACATCTGCCATATTTTAGATGGCAGTGGCATGCCTCGGCACTTAGTTGGTTTTGATTGTGGGCCTCCAAGCCTATACCTAAGGCCCTGCAAAGGCACCTTTCGAAACTAAATTTGTCCTCCTCTTGCAGCTTTGTGTTAAGCAGGAGCCCGACGACCAATGAAAGTACCAACTCCTCAGGGAGCTATGTGCTCGAGCCAGGGACGCCTGCCTGCCAGATTTCCTGCCTGAACAGAGAACATATGAAAACTATCACTGAATTTTCAAGAAATAAATTTTAGTGTTCACCTGTCATATCCTTTAGCTTGGACGATTTGGGAGTTAAAATTTTCTCTTCAAGCAATGGCAAGAGAGGCTGTCGAGGATTTAGTGGTGCAGTTAGAGAGGAATATGGATCTAGCTACCATGGAGCAGGGGGTTCGTAATATTCTCCGATCCTCTTGGAAGGATATGGGGGATATTGAAGTTAAGTGGGTTAAAGATAATAACTTTATCATTACTGTAGCTGATGAAAATGTTACAGCAACAATTCTGGAGCAGGTGCCATGGGCGGTTATGAAACAAAATTTCTCTATTAAAAGATGGTCGAAGGAACAAGCTTTAGAGGAAGTCAATATGGAGATCGTTCCGTTTTGGGTCCAAATTAGAAGTGTCCCTCCATATCTGGTCACGCTAGAAAATATGAAAGATTATAGGATTTTTGTTATCGATGTGGGAGGATTGGACATTCAAATACGGAATGTGCATTCGAACCCACAAGAGGGGGTATGGTAAGATACAGAGAATGGACAAGAACGGCGCCAGTCAGAGACTTTATTGATTCTCTAAGACCACTAGCCATTATAGGAGAAAGACAATTGCCTGGGATGCGAAGAGTGGATTCAAGACCAGCCAAACACTGTAGCAGGTTCACTATTGTACAAACTATTCATTTCAACAAAGAATCAATGGAGACTTCTCATCTTGTGGACTTGCAAAAGCATCAAGGTAAAAGATCGAAAAGATGGTGTATGCTGCAGCGAAAGTGTGAGGGGCCTAGTAGTACTCTGGCGGAAGGTCTCGATCCTATGCAGCTATATGAGGAGGATTAATGAACGAGGCTAGCTACAATCACGACAAATCAGGAAGACAGTAGTAGTTCATTGGCAGAAAGAGTAGACACATCTCAAAACTGTGAGTAATGGATCACAAGTAATAGAGGTGTTGTGTCCAGTCATAAACAAACAGAGCAGCAACATGTAGAGGATCTACAGGAGGCCGTTGGTAGTAGTTCGAAGTGGGAGTTGGTTAGGATAGACAAAGAAAAAGTTCACTCCCCATAGGAAAAAAATAAAAAACTCAGCACTCTGGTGGTATAGCAACGGAAAGGAATGAGAGGGATGCTGAAAGATTCTAAAGCATGACACTTCAGGAAAGATGCCAGATGATGGAGCGAGCAATTTTAGCGGAAGAGGGGTTGCAGGAGATTCTAGTAGAATACCAGAATATGTGGGAGTACTTGGAGGCAGTTTCTGTGAGTGAAAGAGCTCCGCTGTTGGAAAGGAAGGCTAGAAGGAATATAGGAGAAGCATGCATATAACAAGGTGGCGGTTGACCCTCAACAGCCGCACGATCACCATGATTTGTCTTTTTTTTGGAACTGCCAAGGTCTTGGGTCGGACCCAATGGTTCGAGCCCTATATAGGCACATTAGAAAACACAGACCCTCTATGATTTTTCTTTCGGAGACGAAAATGAAAAATCATAGAATCGAAGGTGTTCGACACAAAATAGGTTTTGGGAATGGTTTCAATGTAGAACTAGTGGGGAGAGAGGGGGGTCTCAGTCTATGGTGGGATAACTTGATAGCGGTGGAAATTTTGGAGGCTTCTTAGAATTTTATTGATGCTAAATGCAAATCTAGGGGATGGACAAGGTATCTTTCGTTTTACGGAATTCTATGGCACTTCTTATAGGACTGACAAAACGGATTTTTGGTGAACTATGAATCAGAAATTTGGACCGGATACCATCCCATGGATTTATGGTGTTGATTTTAATGAATACCTGTGGAATTATGAAAAATCAGGTGGAGTTGAAGTTAGATACAATCGACAAAGATACTTGGAGAATTTTATGTGTTACACATAACTGATGGACTTAGATTTCAATGGTCCCAAATTCATAGGGAGAGGCACATGGAATGGTCAGTTGGTAGAGGCTCGTTTGGATAGAGTACTTGTAAATGATTGGTGGCAGGAGATATGGCCTAACTCGACGGTCACCCACGGTATGACAAATGAGATCTAACCATTGCCCCATATTCTTACAAACTACTCTGAGGGTGGTGAATGGGACCTCTTTATTCAGATTTATGGCATTATAGGCACAAGAACTAAGCTGCAAAGAAGTAGTGACTCAAGCATGGGTAACTCCTCATGGCTGAACCATTATGGAGATGTGGAATTCAAAAATCAATACTTGCCGTCACAAACTGTAGAAATGGAGTCAAGAGACTTTCAAAAAACAACAGTGAAAAATTCAATAGATGATGGATCAACTAAGGACTTTGCAATGCAATTGGTGCGATAATTGTCACAAAATTGAAGAGCTATCTAAGCAGGTGGATCACCTTTTCTGACAGGAGGAAAGTTTTTGGCTTTAGAGGAATAATGTGGAAGGAGGAATAATGTGGTTTCATTAAAGAATAACAATGGGGAATGGGTGGATAACCAAAGATAGGTCCGACAGTTGATGGATACCCAATTTATTGATCTTTTCACCTCAACGAGGCAACGTGATTGGGGGGACATCCTGGACTATGTCACGCCAAAAGTCACAGACGAAATGAATGCCACACTAATGGATTCGGTTTCAGTGGAAGAGATCAAAGATGCAGCAACTCAAACGAGTGGTCTTAAAGCTCCAAGACCGGATGGTTTCCAAGGACTTTTTTTTATTACTCTTACTGGGACATTATTGCGCAAGATGTGAATCAACTAATTTAGGATCTTATGCAGGGCTCTCATCCTCTAACTCGTATTAATGAAACAAATGTGGTATTAATTCCAAAAGTGTAGGCTCCGAAATCGGTTTCATAGTTAAGACCCATTAGTCTCTATAATTACTCATACAAGGTGCTTTCAAAGGTGATGGCCAACCAGCTCAAAGTGTTATTACTAGAATTGATCTCTCCTACTCAAAATGCTTTTGTAGTTGGTAGACAAATCCAAGACAATATTGGTATTGCTCATGAGCTGTTTCATTTTCTTAAACTTCGAAAAGCCACCAATAAATTTGAACTAGCAATTAAGTTGGATATGCAAAAGGCCTATGATAGGGTGGAATGAGACTTCCTGGCGACGGTGATGGAGAAAATGGGGTTTGATTTATGATGGACCCATTTGATTTTGGGATGTTTCTTCGGTCAACTTTGCTATTCTTATCAATGAACAACCAAGCTCCAAGTTTGCTAACTCGCACGGATTACGACAAGGAGATCCATTATCTCCATACTTATTTCTTTTAGTCAGTGAAGTTTTTTCCCTTATGCTTCAACAGACCAGTGATAAACATTGGCTTAAAGGTGTTCAGATGAATGTAAGGGGTCTGATCATTTCCCATATGTTCTTTGCAGATGATAAGTTGATCTTCTTCACGGCTACACATGACAAATATAGGTGCCTCATCCAGTTAATTGATCATTACTGTTTGGCATCGGGACAACGGGTGAATAAACTGAAATCAAGTGCTTTCTTTGGGGGTAATGTTCCAGAGGTCTTATCGAAGGAATTGATAGCCATTTTGGGAATTGAGAAAGTTGGCGATCCGGGTTCCTATCTGGGTGTCCCTGCTTTATGGGGTAGGTCAAAGAAATATGGATTAGCTTATGTGAAAGGCAGACTATTGGGGAAACTCCAAGGGTGGAAACAATCTACGCTCTCTCAAGCGGGAATTGAGGTTTTGATTAAGGCGGTGGCACAAGCAATCCTGGCATACCTAATGAATCTTTTCAAATTCCCTACTACGTGTTGTAATGAATTAGATTATCTGATTTCCCAATTTTGGTGGGGATAAAAAGGGAGTGAGAATTGAATCCATTGGGTCTTTGAAGGTGGGCTTGGTTTTCAAAACTTTGCAAAGTTTAATGATGCTCTTTTGGGAAAGCAATGTTGGAGATTGATAACTGAACCAAACACTTTGTGGGTGACCGCTCTAAAAGCTAAATATTTCCCTAATTGTTCTTTCCTTGAAGCAAAGAGAGGCCGGTGAGCTTCATGGGCTTGGTCTAGTTTATTGGTGGGCAGAGACATCTTGCTGAGGGGTGCTCACTGGCAAATTATGAATGGTTGCGATGTTCACATTTGGAATGATCACTAGCTTCCATCTATCCCCTTGGGAAAACCAAATCCATTGAGCATTGTGACAATTACGCAAAATTTACAGGTGAAGTCTTTGATTAATTTGGACACTGGGACTTGGGATATTACATTCTTGCAACCTTTTATGTCGACGAGAGATTATGATGTGATTTTAGAAACCTCTATTAGTACCTCTGTGCTTCGGGATCGGTTGGTGTGGCCTTGTGAGAAAAATGGAACATATATAGTTCACTCCGGTTACCATTGGGCAATCACCATTCAACGTCCCCAAAGATCTCTCATGGCCACTACTTCGGTCAATATCCTGACTTTTATTTGGAAATGGTTGTGGAGTATGCATGCGTTACCAAAAATTAAGTGTTTTATGTGGAAGACACTTCATGAGGCTCTTGCTACCATGGCGAATTTATTTAAAAAATGATCCTCTTCATCTCCTATCTGTCCTATTTGCAACACTCAAGAGGTGACCATCGAGCATTTACTACTTCTCTATCTGTGGGTTGAGTTAATGTGGTTTGGAGGAGCTTTGGGTCTGAGGATACAACGTGAGGATGTCACCACCTTGGCAATCTGGCTTTCGGTTTGCTTGGAAGCGGCTCCTGGATTGAAGATTGACAAGAGACGCTTACTGTCTTATATTGCTTTTACATGTTAGCAGATTTGGAAGACCTGATGTAATTTCCTTTTCAATCATCAACCCATTCATCTAGCGAATGTAGTTTTCAAAATTTCTAATTCTTTTGGGACTTTCATGCATGCTACTCAGTTGCCAGGTAATCGGTCAACCACTACCCTTGGTCACCAGTAAGTCCTGTCACGTGGACTCCTCTAAGTTCTAGGTTTATTAAGCTTAATGCTAGGTGGGAAATGACTTCTAGATCTGGTTTTGTTGGGGTGGTTGCACACAACGAAGCTGGGACTTTTTTGGGTGTAGGTATCTAGTCAAGGCCAGGAGTGTGGCTATAGCGAAGACGCTGACTGTTAAATTTGTATACGAGTTTGGTCATCAATTGGGTTGTCATTTTGTGGTTATTGAATCTGATTCCTCTAAAACAGTTTTAGGTTTGCAGCACTCACCTTCGAATGACAGGTGGGAAACTTTCCCTCTACTTCAGCAGTGCATTCGATTATGAGATTCTTTCCATGTCTGTCGCTGGTCTTGGATTCCAAGATCAGCTAACAAGGCTGAGCACTTTTTGGCGTTGCGGCAATATAGGGAAATGAGCAATCAGGTTTGGATTGACAGACCTCCATCTTCCCTGGTTCATGTGCTTTGTAATGATGGTCTTCCTTGTCCACACTAGGTCTTTCAGAGGGTAGTGTAGGGAGTGACATTTTAGCATTTGATGAGGCATTGGGATCCTTGTAACTTCTTGCATTACCTATTTTTGGTGTAGTGTCTGGCTACTTGCCTCTTTGTAGGCCTGCTTGTACACTTTTGGCTTCTTGCCCTGGATATATCTTATCTTATTTTCCAAAAAAGAAAAGAAAAGAAAAGAATCTTCAACCTAAAAAACAATGTAATTCAAAGTGATTTTGTATGCGTGGCATGTGGGCATACAGTTTGGTTCCACTAGAAAGGTTTTGGAAACCAAGGGATATAGATCAGCATGTGGGAATGATTAGCAGCACATGGCATGCTATAATCATTATCATTTTGGTTAATATTGTTTGTTTGCCCAAGGTCACTTGGAAGCTGCTAGTAGGTTTGGGTTTTTGGGTTGTTATTATCCATTTAAAAGTAGGTGATAATGATGATGGATAAATGTTTTTATGCATGTGGCTTGGAATGGGTCAAGATGGTCTGATGAGATGCATGCATGAGATGAAATTTTGATAAGAAGCCTAGATGGGGTAGGATTTTGGTGGTGATGTGATAAGGGCAGATAGGCTTTTATTTTGTTTGAAAAGTCATGGATAGCCATCTGGAAGGTAAGCTTTAGCATATGCCACAAATCAGTCTTTATTTCACAAGTATGAGTTTCAATTGGACTTTGCGAAATTATCAGGCCGTGCCAAGTAGAAAATATTAAGTATCTTATAAGTACAAGGTGCTCTGTAACAGAGAAAGCCCATCCAATTCAACACACAACTACCCTACGCAAACCTCTCAAACACCTTGAGATTTTTATTTTATTTTATTTTATTTTTTTTTTCAGCCAACACATCTTCAGTTTCGATAAATAACATTGTGAAAGCAACCGGCAACATCTTCAGTTTGGATAAACAGCACTGGAGCAGTAGAATCAGCCGACCAATGAGCATCTTAAGTTTGGATAAACAGCACTGCTTCGAGACCGACTGATTACCTATCAAAGTCTCGGCCAACAAGGATTTCCGAGTCTTTGTTGGAATAGGTCGTCTCATCAGCCTTCTCGGCGAAGTCAAGTGTTACCAGGCTTTGCACAATGGAAGCTGAGTTTATTTTATGATTGGATATTCACAAATATATTTTAGAGTTTGGCATTCTGACGGTCGAACCACATTTACAATCAAGAGATTTTTCTTTTTTGAGTATTTGTGTCTGTGCTGTCTGGTACCAGTTTAGCGTACTTATATTCTCACAAATATAATTACTGAGGTCGAACCCAGTGCCAACGATTCGTGAACTTCGAAGAAACTAGCAGCCTTGTCTTCAAGCTCTAGAACCCAAAAGCCAAGATGAGTTCCTTCCTCGACTGCAATCGCAAGATGTAGAAGTTAGCAGCATGTCCAACGCCACATCAACATTCATTTTACTCGTTGGCCGAACTCGGCCTACGAGTTGGCACGCCTCACATTCCATCGAAGGACGTAGTTAGCTTATTAATTATAGAATATTCTCCCTCAATGGTTTGAAGGTTAAAGATCCCTTGTTGTACATTCAATACTCACATGACTAAGTAGCTCAGCCCCAACTATATTATTGTTGACCCTAAAAACTACCAAGCCTAATTGGCACGCAGGTCGAGTAACTAGTAAGCTAATTACGTCCTTTGGTTATGTGTGAGGCGTGCCAACTTGACGACCAAGCTCGACCGGGGAGTAAAATATGCTAATGTCGCGTTGAGCGCACTGCTGACTTCTTGATCTTGCGACTGCGACCGAGGAAGGAACTGGTCTCAGCCTTTGGGTTATAGAGCTTAAAAACAAGGTTGCTAGCTTTGCAAAGTTCACAAATCATTAGCGCCAGGCTCGTCACAGTGATTATATTCTTGAGAGTATAAGTACGCCAAACTGGCACCAAACTATATGGACGAAAGAGATGTATGTCTTAATGGTGAATGTGGTTTGGCAGTTGGAATGCCGAACTCTAAAGTGTATTTGTGAATATCCAATCATAAAACAACTCGGTTTTCAACTTCCTGAGCCTAGTAACTTGTAACACCTCACTTCGTTGAGAAGGTTGATGAGAACCTCTACCCACAAGGACTCAAAAATCCTTGTCAACCTAGACTTGGATAAATAACCAGTCGGTATCGAAGCAGTGTTGTTTATCCAAACTGAAGATGCTCCTTGATCGGCTGATTCTATGGCACTAGTGCTGTTTATCCAAACTAAAGATGTTGCTAGGTTCCTTCACAGTGTTGTTTATCCAAACTGAAGATGTGTTGGCGAGAAGAAAGAGAAGAAGGATAAAATTCTCAGGGTTGTTGAGAAGCTTTGCGCACTGCAATTTATGTGTTGATTTGGAGGGGGCTTTGAATGATGCACTCCATTCTCTATTTATAGTAGCAAACCCCCTCATGGCCGAGCTAGAATGGTACTTAGACTAGAACTCCTCAACCCAATCTGATTCGGTTTCGGCCACTCCTAGCTCCAATAGAACATCGAACCAAGCTCTATAACAAACCAGATTTATCTCTTAATCCTAAGCACCTTCGGCGTCAAAACTCCTTGTTCTACTAGGAATCGGCTACTTCACCCTCTATCTAAACTAATCCTCTTTGCAACAGGATTTGGCCGGCCAATAAGAAAATTCTAGATAAATGCCAATGGGCACAAAATAATCCAAGGCTTGGCCCAAAATAACATTTTGGGCCCAAACATTGCCCCCTCACTTTTAAGGTCTTCAGCCTTCAAGTTTTGGCCGAGTCTCGACCTTGAAGAAGCGAAATAAACCCTTTAGCATATTCCTTCTAATAAACCAAAGGATATTGAAAAGCCTCGAATATCTCAAATACTCCAACCACTCAGGTGCATTTATAGACACGATTTGTAAAACTGTCAGATTCTCTACCACGTGGCACTTTTTAGTACAACTGTTTGTTGGAAGTATGCTCACAAAGCCACTCATTTGATGTAATAGCTTTTGGAATATTTATTGTGTTAAACTTTTATATGTTTAATGAAGGGCAAAGCTTATTGTTAATCATTATTTATTGTATTATGTGTTTAAGCAATAAGGGAATCCAAGGAATGTATTTGATCTAAGAGAGAAGTGATCT
>JADOBS010300975.1:0-11404 GCA_015708375.1 Cydonia oblonga
CCATAATAATTCACATACTCCTTTTGCCATACCCCTGTATTCAGCCTCTGCACTTGATAAAGCAACAACTTTTTGTTTCTTACTTCGCCAAGTCATTAAATTCCTCACCCCCCCCCCAACAAATTGTAAAGTAACCTGATGTGGACCATCGATCAATAATATTCCCTGCCCAATCTGCATCGATATAACCTTCTATTCAGCAATGACCATTCTTGGAAAACATGATGCCTTTACCTAGGGAGGACTTTAGGTATCGTAAAATGCGTTCAACCGCACCCATATGCGTATCACTCGGGGAATGCATAAATTGACTAACAACACTTACTGCATATGAAATAAGAGGCCTGGTATGAGATATAGAAATTAACCTCCCAACTAACCTTTGATAACAATCTCGGTTAGTTGGAACTTGATCAGGGTGCACGTCAAGATGGTGATTTTGGACTATAGGGGTGTCAACCGGTTTACAATCAAGCATTCTTGTTTCAGCTAACAAGTCAAGAACATTTTCTTCTCTGAGATAAAAATATACCCTGTTTAGATCGAGTTACTTTTATACCCAAGAAAGATTTCAATCCACCAAGATCTTTCATCTTGAACTCAGTTGCTAAGTAATCTTTTAGCCTTGAGATTTCCTCTTTATCATCACCCGTAACAATCATATCATCCACATAAATAATAAGTGCCGTCAATTTACTCATTCGACATTTCAAGAAAAGTGTATCATCAAAATTGCTCTGCATGAACCCATACTTCCTCATAGCCGTCCGGAACCTACCAAACCATGCCCAAGGTGAATTTTTCAATCCATACAATGCCTTATTCAACATACATACCATTCCGAGTTATGAAGTTGATGCATAACCAGGTGGAATATCCATATACACTTCTTCTTTAAGATTACCATGTAAGAAAGCATTTTTCACATCAAATTGCTGTAATGGCCAATCCAAGTTAGCCGCCAACGAAAGTAACACTCTTACCTTATTAATCTTTGCTACCGGAGCAAATTTTTCTGTATAATCAACGCCATACGTCTGAGTGTATCCCTTGGCCACCAATCGTGCTTTGTATTGTTCAATCGACCTATCAGCTTTGTACTTGATGGTGTACACCCATCGACATCCCACTTTCTTCTTTCCTCAGGGTAGCGAAACTAAATCCCATGTTTGATTTTTTTGAAATGCATCCATTTCTTCCTCCAATGCCTTAGTCCATCGATCATTAGATAGTGCATCCTTCAATGAACTTGGTGTGCTATCATTGGATATTTATTGTACAAAAGCTTTGCCGGGTTCTGATAATTTATGTGATGACACATAGTTGGCAATGGGATACTTAGAGCCTTTCGTTGTTTCCGGTGAATATTGATTGGGTGGCTTTCCTCGGTTATGCCTGAAAAGTACCTGATAATTCGGAACATCGGATACATCAATAGGGACAGTAGATCTTACCTCAGGAATATTCTCTGGAGTATAGTCATCTGGTGGTACTATATTTTGAGACGAGGGGGAGGAGTATCAGTAGAAGTCTCTATGGGCAGTAATGCTGCTTCTGTTGGCTGGGTTGGCAGCGCAGCCACTGCGGGCTCAGCAACTGGGTCGGTTAATAGTGGCAACGGAAGATCAGTGGTAGCAGCCATGGTCCAAACCTGTTCGTCATGCAGTGTCTCCCCTTGAAGATGAGGGTTAGAAGAAGCCGAAGAGTAATACATTTCAGACTCGGAAAAAGTAACATCCATGGTAGGATACATCCGACGTGAAGGAGGGTGGTAGCAACAGTACCCTTTCTGATGTATTCCATACCCTTTGAAAATGCAACGGAGAGCACATGGGTCAAGTTTTGTCCTTCGATTTTTATGTAGATGAACAAAGGCAACACATCCAAAAACTCGCTGTAGGAGCACCAAAACCGATGGTAGAGGAACAAATGTAGCAAGAACTTACAAAGGTGTAAGAAAATTCAATACTTTAGATGGCATGTGGTTGATAAGGTAAGTGGTAGTCTGAATAGCAACATCCCAAGAGAAGCGGGGAACATGCGCCCCAATCAATAGCGATCGAGCCGTTTCTAATAGATGGCTATTTTTGCGCTCAGCCACCCCATTTTGTTGAGGAGTCTAAGGACAAGTAGTCTCGTGGAGGATTCCGTGATTAGTTACATAATGTGTAAAATCATTATTAACATATTCACCACCATTATCAGAACACAAAGTCTGGATTTTAGTAGAAAATTATGTCTGAACCATGGTGTGGAATGTCTTAAATGCCAAAAACATATCACTTTTATGCTTAAGAAGGTATAACCATGTCATCCGTGTGCAACCATCCATGAAAGTCACAAACTGCCTAATACCAGATGAAGTAGTAATCGAAGATGGTCCCCAAACATCCGAATGAACAAGACCTAAAGGAATAACACTTTTATTATAATTCAACGGATAAGAAACACGATCACTCTTGGAAAGTACACAGGTGTCACATTTAAAGTCTGAAATCGAATAACCAACAAATAAATCCGGAAACATATGCTGTAAATAACTAAAAGACGGATGACCCAAACAGTGATGCCATAACCATATCTGACGCCGTTTGTGATCAATGGCTCATTGGGCGAGATTGACCCATCCTGTACTGACATCGTCCACAAAATAGAGATCCTTCTTAGTAGCATGAGCAATTATCTCCTTCGTGAGAATATCCTGAATAAGACAAAACTTTGGATACAAAAGTACACAACGGTTTAATTGCTTAGTAGCTTGGCCAGGAGACATCATTATGTTTTAGTGAAGGTACAAGTAGTGTATGCGGCAAAGAGAGGGTAGGCGTGAAGCATACAGTGTCAACGCCAGTTACCAGTGAAGTGACACCATTAACATTAGTAATATTTCGTCGAAGTGGAACAGTATCACAAGCTAAATCAGTGGGGTCATAGGTCATATGGTCTGTGGCACTGGAGTCAATGATCCAACCAGACTAAGTGTCAAATTATTCATATTAAAAGCATAACCACAGTTACCTGAGGACTCCGGAGTCATGTCGAAAGAACTCGAAACAAGAGGAGGATTCATGGTAGGGTCAGTTATGATGGTAGTGTTTAGGGTTGTAGTGTTTAGTATAGGGGTAGGATCGGTTAGGATGAAATTGTTTCCACCGAAGAGTGGCGGTAAGTTCTCCATGGAAGGGTCGAG
This sequence comes from Cydonia oblonga, assembly GCA_015708375.1. Lineage (NCBI taxonomy): Eukaryota > Viridiplantae > Streptophyta > Magnoliopsida > Rosales > Rosaceae > Cydonia > Cydonia oblonga. The sequence continues at coordinate 3,191 of JADOBS010300975.1, forward strand.
TTTGCTTGAAGGAACGGGTAGAATTGTGATACCATGCTAATTATGGCTTATTTTGGGGTTTAATTTTTTGATGTTATTCTTCTCACCAAGGAAGGAAATATACATTGTACAATATTGATTTACAAGGAAAGAAACACCAAATAATATCTATCCTAATTACATCCTGATTACAAGGATCCAAACAGGTAATTAAACTAATTACAAAGGTCAACTCTCCAACACAGTTAACGTCATTGAAAAAAATAATCAAAGCCAAAGGTGATATTGCCATTAAATCATGATGATATATACGTCTGTAGCAATCAAACGATTTCGTCCTATTACCTAATCCCTGAAAATTTGTTTTGATGATTTTTTACGGATGCGATCTCGTACTATATTCAAACAAATTTAATGGTTGGATCGTTGAAATTTGTTTCAAGACTGCGTATCTCGCCAAAACTATAGATTTAACAAACACTTAGACTTTATTTTGTACTTCCATTAAGCAGAGCATAATGTTTTGTGGTAACCACCAGTGTAAGTATTTTAAAATGCTGATAAGATTTGTTCACTGTTTTCTTCTATGGTCGAGGAACGTAGTTGTAAAAAATAATCAAAATTGGAGCTAAAATAACAGTTAAATAGTGATGATACGTTTGTAACCATTAAGGATTACCTAATCCCTAAAAGTTAATTTTAAGTGATTTTGGTATATGCGATCTCGCACTATATTCAAACAAATTTGAAGGTTGGATTGTTAAACTTGTTTTCGTACACTGTGTTTCCCATCAAAACAATAGACTTAACAAACACTAAGAGTTTATTTTGTACTTCCACTAAGTAGAACACAAGCTTTTGTGGTAACCACTAATGTAAGTATTTTAAACTGATGATCGGGTTTGTTCATTGTTTTCTTTTATGGTCGAAGTGCGTAGGTGTAAAAAAATCATCAAAATCGAAGCTAAAATGCTAATTAGGGCTAATTTTGGGGTTTAATTTTCTGATATCATTCTTCTCACCAAGGAGGAAAATATATAACGTACAAGAGTGATTTACAAGGAAAGAAACATCAAAATACCTAATTACAATCTGATTACAAGGACTCAAATAGGTAACTAAACTAATTACAAAGGGTCAACTCTCCAACACTTCCACTCAAGTTGGTGCATAAATGTCGTTCATGCCCAGCTTGACAAGAGAGTTGTAGAACGCTTGACTTGCAATAGCTTTAGTTAAGATATCTGCCAATTGATCCTCTGACTTTACGAATGGGAATTGAATGATATTCTCATCCAACTTTTCCTTAATGAAGTGTCTGTCAACTTCAACGTGTTTTGTGTGATCATGTTGAATTGGGTTGTGTGAGATATTGATAGCTGCTTTATTATCGTAAAATAAATCTGAGGCTTAATTCGAAGAATATTCGAGCTCAACAAGTAACCTCTGAAGCTATAATAGTTCACATACTCCTTTTGCCATACCCCTGTATTCCGCCTATGCACTTGATAAAGCAACCACTTTCTGTTTCTTACTCCGCCAAGTCACTAAGTTTCCTCCCATAAATGTAAAGTAACTAGATGTGGACGGACGATCAGTAACATTGCCTGCCCAATCTGCATCGGTGTAACCCTCTATTCGGTAGTGATCATTTTTAGAAAACATGATGCCTCTACCTGGTGAGGACTTCAGGTATCGTAGGATGCGTTCAATTGCACCCATATGTGCCTTACTCGGAGAATGCATAAATTGACTAGCAACACTTACTGCGTATGGAATATCAGACCTGGTGTGAGATAAATAAATTAACCTCCCAACTAACCTTTGATAACGATCTCTGTTAGTGGGAACTTGATCAGGGGGCACGGCAAGATGGTGATTTTGGACTATAAGGGTGTCAGCCGATTTACAATCGAGCATTTCGGTTTCAACTAATAAGTCTATAACATATTTTCTTTGAGACAAAAATATACCCTGTTAAGATCGAGCTACTTCTATCCCCAAGAAATATTTCAAACCACCAAGATCTTTCATCTCAAACTCGGTTGCTAGGTAATCTTTGAGTCTTGAGATTTCCTCTTTGTTGTCACCCATAACAATCATGTCGTCCACATAGATGATAAGTGCTGTCAATTTCCCCATTCGACGTTTCAAGAAAAGTGTATGATCAGAATTGCTCTGCCTGAACCCATATTTCCTCATAGCTGTCCGAAACCTACCAAACCATGCCCGAGGTGATTGTTTCAACCCATACAACGCTTTATTTAACTTGCACACTACTCCGGGTTGTAAAACTGATGCATAACCAGGTTGAATATCCGTATACACTTCTTCTTTAAGATTACCATGTGAGAAAACATTTTTCATATCAAATTGCTATAATGGCCAATCTAAGTTGGCAGCTAATGAAAGCAATACTCTTACCGTATTAATCTTTGCTATCGGGGCAAATGTCCCTGTATAATCAACACCATATGTCTGAATGTATCCCTTGGCCCCCAATCGTGCTTTGTATCGTTCAACGGACCCATCAGCATTGTACTTGATGGTGTACACCCATTGACACGTAACTCTCTTCTTTCCTCGAGGAAGTGTAACTAGATCCCACGTTTGATTTTTCTAGAGTGCAGCCATTTCTTCCTCCTTGCCTTGGTCCATCGATCGTTAGATAGTGCCTCCTTCAATGAACTTGGTGTGCTATCATTGGATATTTATTGTACAAAAGCTTTGCTAGGTTCTGATAACTTCTGTGATGACACATAGTTGGCAATGGGGTATTTAGAGCCTTTCGTTGTGTCCGGTGAATATCGACAGTGGTGGATCCAGAATTTTAGCATCGGGTGGTCCCAATTTTATAGCAAAATAAATAAATAAATAGAAAGGCCAAAATAACACTGAAAAAATTAAACGACAAAGTCATTACAATTTATATGTCTAGCAAAAAAAAATGAGTACAACTACATATGTATAACTCTTATCGTGAATGCAAGACTATCAAAACTTTTACGATTAATACATAAATAAACATTGTGTTGAACACTTAAGTGACAAGTCCTTACAACATGCACTAATAAATAAACCAGCCTCCCTAAGAAAAACTTGCATAACTAAACCCTAATTAGGGTTTTGGGATCAAAAGAAGAATGGAAGACGTTTGCAAACCTAGAGGCTAAACCCTAATGCCAAGGGATAGAGAGCAGGGTAAGTTCAAAGGTTTTTTTACTGGTTGGAAGAGTTGAGGAATCCCAAAGTATCTTTGCTAGTGAATGAGGATCCTCGTCGGATCTTTTTTTTTAGGGTTCCGAGAATCTTTCAATCACATCTGTTTATCGTACATCGTGCGGCCAGTTTTCGTCAAGTACTGATTATATTCAATTTTAAATTTAAAAAATTACAATAATTTCTAACTGCACGATTTATAATAAACAAATCGGATTAAAAAATCTTCAGAATCCTCACAAAAAGAATCTGGCGAGAATCGTCTTTTCTTGCCAGCAACCAAATAGCAAAGGTGCATAACAAAAGGCAAAATGCCAAAGGTTAAACGAAATGTTTTATTTGAATGAGATTGGGACCCACTTAATTTACTCTCTTCATTTTATTAAAATCTCTAAATTGTTTTTTACTTGGGAATTGATTAAAACCCCATCACGTGGAGTCTAAAAGGATGTCCAGTCACAATGAGAAGAGTAGTCGGCAATGATTTTAAAACGTTTTTTTATTGGCTTGGCCCAAAACGGTGCATTTGGCCAAGTCATTTTAAAACAAAGTCCTCTTCTTTTTCCTCCTGCAACAGAAGGAGCAGTGCATCAGCAACCATGGCTGCTGTTCTCCACCAACACATCCTAGACTTGGGTGGTCCTCGGTGGTTTCAATAGGCCTTTATCTCAGCTTGCGGGTGGTCCTGGGACCACCCCGGTTCCTTAATAGATCCGTCACTGAATATAGATTGGATGGCTTTCCCCGGTTGTGCCTGAAAGGTAATTGATAATTCGGAATAACGGATACATCATTAGGGATAGTAGAGCTTACCTCAAGAATATTCTCAGGAGTATGGTCATCTGGTGGTACTATATTTGGAGACGAAAGGGAGTAGTATCAATAGAAGTCTCAAAGTTGACAAGTGGCAGCACTATTTCCGTGGGTGAGGATGGCATTGATGTGCCTTCCGTTGATTCTGTGGGCAGCACTACAATTGATGTTGGATGGGGTGGCAGCGCAGTTGCTATAGGCTCAACTAGTGGCAGCGAAAGATCAAGAGTATCATTCATGGTCTAATCCTTCTTGTCATGTCGTGTATCCCCTTAAGGAGGAGGATTGGAAGAATCCGAAGGGTAATACATCTCAGACTCGGAAAAAAGTGACATCCATAGTAACATACATTCGACTGGAAATAGGGTGGTAGCAACGGTATCCTTTCTGATGGAGTTCGTACCCCAAAAAAATACAACGGAGTGCACACGGTTCAAGTTTCGTCCGTTGATTTTTATGAAGATGAACAAATGCTACACATCCAAAAATCCGAGGTGGGAGTACCAAAACCGACTGTAGATGCACAAAGGTAGCAAGGACTTGTAAAGGGGTAAGAAAATCCAGGACTTTGGATGGTAGACAGTTGATAAGATAAGTGGCGGTCTGAAGAGCAACATCCCAAGATGAGCGAGGAACAAACGCCCCAATCAAGAGTGGGCAAGCTATTTCTAAGAGATGATAATTTTTAAGTTCTGTTGAGGAGTCTGAGGACAAGTAGTTTCGTGAAGAATTTCGTGATTAGTGAAATAATGGGAAAAATCATTATTAACATATTCACCACCATTATTAGAATGCAAAATCCATATTTTAGTAGAAAATTGTGTCTGAACCATGGTGTGGAAGGTCTTAAAAGCTGGGGGAAAAAACATCACTTTTATGCTTAAGAAGATACAAGCATGTCATCCGTGTGCAATCATCTATGAACGTTACAAACCACCGAATACCAGATGAAGTAGTAATCGGAGATGGTCCCCAAACATCCGAATGAACAAGACCAAAAGGAATAACACTTTTATTAGAATTCAAGGGATAAGAAACATGGTGACTCTTGGTCAGTATGCAAGTGTCACATTTAAAGTCTGAAATTGAACAACGGACAAATAAATCCAGAAATATATGCTACAAATAACTAAAAGATGGATGACCCAAATGGTGATGCCATAACCATATCAGACACTGCTTGTGATCAACGGCTCTTTGGGAAAGATTGACCGGTCCTATTCTGACATCATCCATAAAATAGAGAACCATCCTCTTAGTACCACGACCAATTATCTCATTCGTGAGAATTTCTTGTATAAGACAAAACTTTGGACAAAGAGAGAGTGGGTGTGAGGTGTACGGTGCCAGCGCCAGTTACTAGTGAGGTAACTCGATTAGCATTAGTAATATTACGTCGAAGCGGAACGGTATCACAAGCTAAATCAGTGGGATCATAAGTCATATGGTCTATGGTACCAGAGTCAATGATCCATCCGGATGGAGAAGCATTACTATTCATATTCAAAACATAACCACAGTTACCTGAGAACTCCGGAGGCATGTCGGAAAAACTCGAAACAGAAGAGGATCATCTTGAGATATCAAAGATAATTGAGACATGGAGGTGGCGAGATTGGCTTGCCCATGCTTGGCTTGCTCGTCTAATTCTCGTTCTTTATGAAGATTCAACGGTTTCTACTAGTCAGGACAGCCATGCAATTGGAAGCAATTATCACTGCCATGTTTCTCACTACCACAGTAAGTACAACCACCAGCCGGGATTAGTGGTTTAGGATGAAGAGGATGGGAATCCGTGGTGGGCCATAAGGCCGTCCTAGCAGCAAAGAGCGAGCCCTGTGCTGGGCACGGGGCAGTAGCCTAGGGTTGCAGTCCTGGGCTTGGTGCATGTGACTTCTCAAGGGCCCAGAGACGAGGTTGAGCTGTGGCAGGCGGAGCCACCATGGCTGCCCCACTTAGCAATTGTCCTCCGGTATTCATCACAGCTTGTCGCATTCCCTCTTGGCGAACATAGGCAAAAGTTTGTTCGACGGAAAGAATGGGCTTAGTTCGTAGAATAACACTACGAATTTTATCAAACATCACATCCAATCCTGCAAGAAAAGTGTACACACGATCCGTTTGAACAATTTTATTAAAAATTTCAATATCAGTACCGCATTTCATTGGATTGGGTTGACAATAATAAATCTTCTGCCACAAAGATTGAAGATCATTATAGTATGTCTCCACCGGTCGTCAATCTTGCCTCATGCGAGAGGCCTTGTAGGTAAGATCATAGACTTGAGATATATCGGAGCCGTCATAATACGTGCGAGCAACCGCGTACCACACTTCCTTTGCCGTCGATAGTCGAAGAAAGTACCCAATCAATTTAGGTTCCATAGAGTTGATGAGCCAACCCTTCACAATAGCGTTCTTCGTATGCCATTTGGTGAAGGCCGGATCGTCGATAGGTGGTTGGGGATTACTCCCAAACAAGTAGCCTAACTTGTCTTTTCCAATAACAAACATCTCAACAATCTGAGACCAAACTCCATAATTTCCACCATTGAGTTTGATGCCAATCGAAGCAGTAGACGAATCATGATGGACAATCTATGTAACAACTTGCAGTATAGGTAGGGTAGGATTCATGGTAGGGTCGGTTAGGGTAGTAGTGTTTAGGGTTGTAATGTTTAGTGTATGCATAGAATCGGTTAGGATGGGGTTGTTTCTACCGTGGAGTGGTGGTAGGTTCTCCATGGGAGGGTCGAGCTTGCTTGAGGGAACGGGCAGAGCAGAAATCCTAGGATATCTGCTCTGATACCATGCTAATTAGGGCTTATTTTGGGGTTTAATTTTCTGATATCATTCTTCTCACCAAGGAGGAAAATATATAATGTACGAATGATTTACAAGGAAAGAAACATCAAATAACCTAATTACAATCTGATTACAAGGACTCGAATAGGTAACTAAACTAATTACAAAAGGTCAACTCTCCAACATAAATTAACCATTAGATCGTGATGGTACATTTTTAACCACTGAAGGATTTCATCCTATTCCCTAATCATGAAAGTTTGTTTTTGGCATATGAGATCTTGCCTCATTTTCAAACAAGTTTTGAATCGTTGAAATTTGTTCCGTAGATTGCATATCCCGTCAAAACAATAGACCTAACAAACACTTAGAGTTTATTCTATACTTCCATTAAGTAGAATGTAAGATTTTGTGTTAAGCACGAGTGTGAATATTTAAAATTGACGATCGGGTTTGTTCATTTTATCTTATGAGGTCAATGAGTTTAGTAGTAAAAAATCATCAAAATCAGAGCTAAAATAACCGTTAAACCGTGATGATACGTTTATAACCGTCGAAGGATTTTGTCTCGTTACCTAATACTGAAACTTTCTTTGGATTTTTTTGGCATATGCCTTCTCGGTGTATATACCAACTATATTGACTGCTGGATTGTTCAAATTAATTTTGTAGACTACGAAAAATTAACAAAGGAATTTAATATGCCAAAATGTCTCTCACCTTTGCCGACGAAAAATTTAAATTTGCTTGACAAACAGTAAACCCTTATCCCTAAACTCAAAGCATAAAATATACCTTTGCGCGACAACTTGAAGGATTCATCTTGCAAATGGCGCATATTACGCACCAATTTTTTCCCTTGGCGCGAAAACTTTGCGTGACGAAAAAAGTTTGCCCGTCGAACGATGCTCATTGGGCATAGGACTTTGGAAAAACCAAAACGTTGACCGCTTTGGCCCAACGAACTGTTTTATTCCATTGGGTAAAGTCACTTTGTCTGAAGAAATACGATTTGTCAGGCAAAATTTCTTCAGACAAATGATAATTTCTGGTAGTGAGTCTATTAGCTAGATTCAACGCATTTTCTCTCACTAATCACTGTTTAATAAGCTTTACTCAAGTCTTCAACTAATTAAAAATGAATCCATATTCACTACCATGCACTTATTTGGAGTTGTATTTAGGATGTAATATTATTATTATTTTTTTGCTCTTTTTTATAATCTTTCTATGCGCCTATAAACGCTTTCAGTGAGAACATACCTAGAACTAGATAACTATAGAACAAAAAAAGGCACTAATTTGAATCAAATCATGTTTTGCAAGTACAGTTTACTAAAGTATATATATCATAGCAATCTTACAATAGATGTATTTCGTTGTCAACTTTTCTTAATC
>JADOBS010300976.1:0-11404 GCA_015708375.1 Cydonia oblonga
TGAGGGGGAGTCCCCTTTTATAGAATAAGGGGCTCCTCCTCTTTTACATTTGTCGTGGGCTTTAGGCCCAAGGCCCAAATACGAGGCCCAAGGCCCAAATATACGAGGCCCAAATATGGTACCAACACACGTGATGTTAGAGCATAAGACATTATAGTAAGTAGGGTGAGGGTTATACCACTGAAGATAACCATGTCTTTGCCAGAATCCTCGTTTACACGTAAGCCTAGCTACTAAACCTGGAAGGGCAAAAAACAAAGTTAAGTGGGTTAGCAAAACAACGTTTGTAAGAAAACCTTTATTTTTGAACATACTAACCTTTCACTGTAAAACAAATAGAGTTTCCTTAAAATCATACTACGTGTAAGTATGAAGATTTAATGTATGCCAACAATATATATCAGAACTATGCCACCACAGGAATGATTCACAACAATAGAAATATAGGCATGTACTCGACAAATATACTAGCATGCAAGTCAGAGTCACCTATGGCTCATCAATCTATACTAGCACACAAGTCGGAGTCACCTAATGTGACATGTACGACAGGCTGGGTGTAATAATAATATACTCTCTAATGCTATGATCATGTGAAGCTTCCGCTAAGTGCAATCACCTACAAGTCGGAGTCGCTTAATGCAACCTGTACTACAGGTTAGCACCTAACTTGGATCCAAGATGAGTATGCGGTGTGGGAGGTGAACATACACGTGAAGGTTGGCCCTGGCCCCGGGCGGGAGCACTAACACCGAGGTGTAGTAATGATGAGCTAACTATACGAATATATGAATGCCATACAATTCGAATCAATATAATAAACTCACCTTAATTTACCTGCACGTCCTGTAGAATCATTTTAGTATTCTACCACATTACCATATTTATAAGGAGGTAAACATGAGTATGAACATGCTATAGCCATTTTATAATTCCAATCACAAGGCAATATTTACCAAATTAAATTAAAATTGTGGCATAATAGGCGTAAATCATTTAAATGCATTTGTGAAAACTATAAGCCATGTATATATATATAAACTGCCCACTCACCTGGAGTCCACGCTACAACTCCCTATCACAAATATCGAGGCGTCACGAACGATCGGCGCCTAGAACAATTATCAAATCACATCTCATAATTTTTATCAATAGAACACGCAACTGACATAAAACATATCCCCAAGGATGTTCTAAAATGATTTGAAACCCATTGACCAAAAGTCAACCGTCGGTCAAAGATCGACGGTAGAGTCCATAACCCTACGTAACTCAATCCAGAAGATCTGCACATTGAATTTCCAATTCGTAACTTCTACAGATCCACATTATTCTTCTAGAACATCATACTAAAGTTTCATTACGATCCAACGGTTGAATATTTGCCAATTGCAAATTCAAGTGGAGGTCTACACTTTATTTTATGAACTAACAATTCCAATTCGGGAAGATCCGTACGTCGGATTCCTGATCCGTAAGTTCCTATGGTACTCAAATATTATGTACTATAATATATTAAAGTTTGGTGACGATCCAATGGTCTAATCGTCAGTTGCTATAAGATTCAAGTGGCAGACCTTAATGGAACTAGGTTCAAACGACGGAATTTCGTCAATCGGACTTCACATATGGAATTGGAGTATCAAATTTAGCCTAGGAAGGTCAAGGGGTACCTCAACCCCGACTTGCCGAAAAATTCAACTATTTCTAAAAATTCCCAAATTTCACAAAAATGAAGATCTCAATGAGTAAAGCAAGTTTCATACATGTGGTCAAGTCCAATTTGGCCAAGAAAAGCCCCAAAAACCCTAAGATGGGTGTTCTTCGATTCGACTTCCTCGGTGTTCCAACGCCCCTGCAACTTGTTGGGTCTTGTTCATGGGCTCAATGAGAGTCGATTAAGGGTGGTAGTGGGTGGTGAAACTCGTCGGAATGACGAATCGCCGTCAAGGACCATCGGGTTCTCCGGTGAAGTTCTACATGAAAATGGACCTAAAACCCTTCAATCTTGGGCAGGAAGGGTAGAGAGATGGTGGTGGAAGAAGTTGCAGGTGGTGGATGATGGTGGTTCAACTGAAAGAATGGCGAAAATCACCAGAATGGAGTCGGGTTGGTGCATGGGTGCACGGGCGAAGGGAAGGGAAGGCTGGGCTTTCCCTTTTTTTTTTTGATTGGTTGTTGCCCTTTTTCTCAAATTTTGATTGGTCCTTAGTTCCTTTAACTTAATTGATCCACTATTCCCTTATCTGATTGGTCCCCCTAAACCTAGTTAAATCTAATTGGGCATCTTTCCCATAAGGTGGTAGTTCAATTAATTTATAAACCAAAATATAAATAACAAAATTTAAACGTCCGTAGCTATACCGCTATAATCCGGACTCGTAAACGGCTTTTACCTATGCGTTCTTACCAACGAGTACTACACAAATACGTTAAAAGAATAAGTTCTACGTCTCTCTAACCAATGGTCAACGAAAGTCAAAATCTTTGCCTCAAGGGCATTTTCAAAAAATCACTAATTTAGAATTTATAAAGTTCAAAATTAGGGACGGTTTGTCACATAAAACCCATCGGTACACTTCAATTTAACATGGACACATTTTAATTCAACATGGATACATTTCAATTTAGTACTGATGCATCTTAATTTACTATGATGGCGTTTCAATTTGGCATATCTATGTTTTAATGTAAAAAATAAGTTGTTGATACATTTTAATGTTTTTTCTTAAAAAAAATGGTACATTTCACTTGAATCATAGTTGAATTCTAACGAAGAAAATAGAAAATGAGAAATAACATTAACCCTTAAAGTACGTAGTAAAGATTGTATAAAACAAAGTTAGAAACGATTTAGTTATATTATCCTATCGAAAATTCTTAATAATTTAATTCTCTTGGCCCTCAATTAATTTGGTTATTATCTATATGGATATTGTTGAATTTTTAAATTGAGGGAAGGATAAAGATAGTAATAATATTATTTGAGGCCACTTAGTACTACGGTCTAGTAGTATTTTTCTTAGTATAAATACTATTATTTGTTCAAGAATAAAAAAATTGTTGTAGTCCTATTGGAATAGGAATGTGATTGTGTAAATCAAAGTAGATATGAGAATGTATCTTATATTCCTATTAGGAGTAGATTACCTATTAAATGTTGTAATCCTAAAGGGTAAGGAATTAACCTTCCCTACTACTATAAATAAAGGCACAATGGGGTGGAATATAACACACCCACAATTACACATCTCTCTCTTTCTCTCTACCTATTGCCGCACCCCTCTCTCTAAGGCCTCCATAATTGTTTAGTAAATTATGCCTACAACACGTTATTAGCACGCTCTTGACGCTACGCTAAAGAGAGTTTATTCTTCAATTAGGGGAGTATTACATTTTAATTATTCTCTTTATGATTAATTTATTTTATTGAATTGATCTACATGCTATTGATTCAATTTAATTTTTTTGTGTTGAATGTGATACAACGCATTGAAGATGTAATTCCGGCTTTCAGAGAAGGATCTTCTACAAATTCAAAGGCTTTTATTGTTTTCTGCCGATCAGGTACACTTAAACTAAAGGAAGATATTTGAAACGACCTTGAAGCATGAAACATTCCCGATGATGCATGAACCCCTTATGTTTATATTTTCCTTTCGATATATATGTTGTATATGTTCATATATTTGTTTCATGCATTATGCAATTTTTGCTATGTGGAATTTGTGAGTCCAAGAATCGAAATTAATTTAGAAGCACCTAGGGTTTTAACCCTAAATTTTGAAAAAAAAAGAAAGAAAAAAAAAACACCAAAATTGGGTAATTTTCGCGGCACCACCGTGGACCACCATGGGATGGCGTCGACTCGACACCCTGGACCATCTGCGCAGCCCTCTAGGCTTGCTGCACCTCTTGGACCCAACCAAGCCTCGGCTTGGGTTATTTGTCACATGGGCCTGTAAGCCCCGATCCACCCGAGCCTAAACCCCGCATGCCAGAAGCATGCTAGGCTTGTTCCAGCAAGGCCTAAAGCCCCGGTTACTTGCCATCGTCACGAGCCTGAAGCCCTAACTCGTCTGCAGCACTACCCAAGCTAGCAAGCCCTCATGCTTGCTGGGCTATGTTTCATGCCTCGGCCCGTGAAATCACATGCCAGCCTAGATGACTGGGCTTACCCTTGCGACCCACGTTTGAAACCCAGCTACGGTTGGGATTTATTTACAAACCCATACCTTTTTAGGCCTTGTTTCGTGTGCCTACACCAAGCCCAACACACTAGCCTTCATGGATGGGCTTCCCAGCTTTGACCCGTGGCTTGCAGCCATGGTTTTTGGGCTTGCTCCGTGCAACCAACCCATGCCAAACCCTTTTGGGCTATGTTTTTCGAACCAAATGCTAATTTTTGGCATTCTAAATAATTTTAACCCAAATGTTATAATTATTTTTGCTTCTACGATCGACCCTGAATGGTCTCAATCTATTGAATTAATTAAAGTGACCAGCAGTCCTCTAATTTGACAATTAATCCAAAATTATTGGCCTGAAGCTCACTTTTTGGCATTAACGATTCAATAAATTACTTCGTCTCTTTGAACCGTTGACATCCTTTCGTAGTCCCGAAGCTCTCACACTTGAGTTCACGAAGAACCTCAAACCCACTACACTTAAATCAGCATATTGCATTCTGTGTTCTTGCAGGAACCTCTCTTTTATGAACTAAATGTTCATAGACTAAATTGAACTTGTAGTTTCAAATTTAGTGCCTTTGAAACTCGAAGTTTTCATAAAACAATACAACCATGAAAACCCGACGTTTTTCATGAAAATCATGTCTTAGAACCTAAATGTTCTAACTTTGATGCTTATGGATGATTCATTCCCATAGCACCAATCACAATCTTGTTCCCTCCAATTCAATGGATTGTCAAGTCGTCACAAGTTCGATTTTCCTGATTTGGACGCTTTCTAAGAGAAACCACTTTATGTGGGGTACAAGATGTGAATCTTCACTTGACTATCAAGAAGCTGAGGAACCATTGTAGCCAATAGTGGCAAGAAATAGCTGAATAAGTCTCCGCCATGATCTTCATTCAAAGACTTATGCCAAAGCATTATCATATGAAAATACCTCCTGATCGAGAATTCCATGACTCTTTGGTTCGCTTCTACAGACTGTCTAATCATGAAAGACATTGCCTGAATCACACCATGATTACGTCCATGAATGAGTACAATTCTGAAGTTTATAAATCCGATCAATTTTTGACTAGAGAATAATTTTTCTCGTCATTTTAGGTTTCTAAACTCGCCCCCGAAGCAGCAGTGTAGATAGCGGAAGTTACCAAATTCTCGGATTTGATTACTATCACAAACATATGGTAGAATTAGGGCCTGCCAAGGTGTGGCATCATGCTCGAAGCATGATCCTTGGCACCTAAGACCTCAAACTTCAAGAATAAGGGATAGTATTCCTGAACCTTAACCCTGCAGAATCAACTTTCGTCTCAATGGAATAGATTATTAGTCATGCACCTGTTTGTACCCTTACCAACGTTGTTGATGAGTACCATTCTAGTAGTCAATATGTGAGATTAATTTTGCTCCACCAAACATCATTGGAAGAGGAGAATTTTGACATGAATGACCTTGTTGGCCGAATCCACCCTAGTAACTTTGGCTTACTTTATGAACATTTTCCCATGTTCTTAGATTCAAGTTTGGTGTATGTTTTATTTATGGATAATCTTATTGATATTGTCCTCGAATATGAGTTAATTGAATCATGTTTTGTAATACATGTGACCGATTCAATTAAACACGTGATTAGGTTGGAATGTGGGAAAGTTAGTTGTCTGGATGAATGCGTACTAACTTTACACCTAAATCACATCTTTAACAATGACTTCAGGTCTATCCAACCTGATTAAGAGCATTGGCATTCTTCTCGTTGTATGATTGGTACTGAATCACCATTTAAGGGGCCTTAAATTCTTCCTGACGTTGAGTTTTTAAGGATATTCGAGATGACAATGATCATAAATGAACCACTGAAGAAAATAGAGTGAAATATCTTTGCATCACCTCCAAAAATGAGCCTGAAGCTTTGATTTGGGGCCAATGGGTTGTCTCCCACTAGGAATACACCACATGTGGCCGGCCTAGAGCCTGGTGATTGAGCAGTTTACTTGCTTTAGCACGACCTTTTGGGACACTTAGGTCGAACAATGATGCTATGATGTATCTCCTTACCCGAAGTAAGGATATTGTGCTTACAAGCACACTTTGCCATGCATGCTCATTAAGGAAATTGATTTTCTATATCATTCCTTGCAAAGATACGAAACGACTTTCTCTTCACAGTGGATTCAAGGGAATATATATGGACTAATCCAACCAAAATGTGGACCATATAAATACTTATGGTTTTGGTTGATGAATCGACAAACTGGTCATATGTTTGTCCACACATATTGCTGCTAAACCTCATGGCCGATTAAGGGTTCACCACCCTACTTATCCCATAAGGTCCGGGAGACTGGATAATGCCGAAGAGTTTATATCGACGGTTTTCGATAAAGTATTGCATGTATTTTGGGTTTATAATTGAACATCAAATTCCCATGTTCACCCCAAATAGCCTCGCCTAGTGATCATAAAGCGCAATTAAATGATCCCCGAATTTTGGTAAACGTACCAAAGTTTTTTGTTTTTGCCTAGGGCTATGCAATCCTTGTACACAGCTATGTTGGTCTGTCTTGAGGCCCATTGCCACCCAACCTATATGACGTTACAGTTGGTTACTGGGTACGAACCTGACGATTTTTGTATTTACACATTTGGGTGTGCATTCCATGTGCCAAGTTGCGCCGCCGCAACGTACCACCATAGGTCCTCAAAGAAGGAAATGTATCTTTTGTTAATCATGATTCTCCTTCACACTAGCTTTCTTCCAGCCCTTGCACGCGATCTTTTTACCGCTTATTTGCGGGTTGTCACTTTAATGAGACAGTCTTCCCACCGTTAGGGGGAGATAAGAACGTCAACGTTCCTAGAGAACGACGCGAATTTGCGTGGACGATGTCCACTATGTCTCATCTCAATCCCCATACCGCACAAGTATGATAAGCAAGTACGATGAATTCTAGATTTCAGAATGTTGCCCCAGACGCATTCCTCTGATCTAGCTAAAGTGACAAGATCATTACCAGCTACAAACATGCCTGCAAGGATAGACGTACTTAACAGACGTCGAGTCAACATCCCTGGAGGGTGTGCCGCCCTTGTTGGACGGTTTGGATGCCCCTGTTGGACGGTTTGGTACACCGATGGATAGCCAATCAATCTATCTTGGCCTAAAGCATGACAGATCATTCGGTTCGTAGGATTCGCTTCCCTGGAAAATGAAGATATGACACAACAATGAATCTAAACTCGATCGCTGTCTCAAATCATTTCCATCTCATGAGATTAATTTGGATTTCAACTGAGACTTTAAGTTCTTGGTCCAATATACTAGTTTGGATGAGAAAATGGAATTGAAATAAGATTACCATCGATGATGTTTTCACTTATATAGTAGCTACTGACATAAATGAAAAGTGACGATATAGAATCGTGTTCAGTTAATTAAGTGACAATGTAGAACTGATTGGACAACCAAAATTACAATCCAAGTCAAATTCCTTACCAAAGTGTGTATTGGACTTGTTGTTCCTACACTGCCCAAGGTAACCCTGTTGTGTTACAAGTGGGAAAGGAAACGTATTGAGATGAATGAAATAGTGCGATATGATGCACGCCTTATAGCTCAAGGTTTCTTTCAAAACGTCATGTGATTGATAGTAGCATTATGAAATGTGGTTAGTGTTTCTCCATGGGGATATAAATACGGAGATTGACACGTAAGTTCTCGAAGAATTACATGGACTGGTTCAAATAGTTTCAAAACCACGGAACACCCTCTTAACTTGTTTAAGGCGTTCACTTACAATCCGACGGATGTGGTACACCCGTCTACGTGATTATTTGATTAGTTAGGGATATGAATTATGCCCTTGCGTGTTAAACTATGAAGTCTTATTCCAAATTGCTAGAGTTACCATTTATGTTGTTGACACGAATCTCACTAAGACTTTAGAAGAGCTTGAAAAAACTGACTCGCACCTGAAGATGGAATTTGAGATGAAGGATCTTGGGAAAACTCGTTTATGCCTTGACTTGAAGTTCAAGCGTTGTTTAGACGGTACCTTGGTCTACCAGTTGAACTACACCCCGAATGTGTTACTTGAGTATACTTTTGATCGTCCATACGTTATATGCAAATGAGACCCTTGAAGTGGTTATGGAATCTGAAATTCCATATCTAAGTCTAACTTTGCGCTTTGTTGTACTTAGCTCATTGTATTAAGACAGAACATCTCTTTCCCTGCTGATCTTGGTAAAGATGCAGCATCACGCCTACACGCAACCACTAAATTGGTATTAAAGACGTACCCTAAAGGTATTATGAGGGCAAATCCCAATGCATCTCGAGCGGATCCAACCCCCTGATCCTCAAAATGATTCTTGCCTTGTTTATTATGTTGACATTGATTACTTATCAAACCCGTACAAGGCAAAATCTCCAAATGGTTATGTCTTTACCGTTAGGGATATCGCAATATCTTGGAGGTCCACGATATGATCTTAGTTGCGAAATCTTCGAATCATTCCAAGACTCACCTCACTTCACCACGCCACAAGTGAGACATGGTTATGAGTTCTTGTTGAGCATATTCGAAGTACTTGTTATTTTTCATCTATTTTTCATCCATCGTTGAGTCCCAACGACGATCCATGAAGATTATGCTACATGTATCCATCCGACCAAGACATGATACATCAACGAAGTCAACGTCAAGACATATTGCGTCCACATCTACATCAGCAAAGCATCAGGAGTTGAAGTGTAAGCCGATCCCAGACAACCTTTGCTGACCTTTACACGATGTCACTGCTGAAGTCAACCTTCCAGAAGCTTGTCCGAGGAATTGGTATACCTAACTATTCATATGCAATGCTTATAGTTCTCATTTGGAAGTGATGTCAAACTCAGGGGGAGTATCCAGAAGTATACTCACTTGATCTTAATGTACTATTTTTCCTTACGATTATGAGCATTTTTTCCATTGGGTTTTTGCTACCTAACTAGGTTTTAACAGGGCACCCATCCTGGGCTGATTATACCCTTATGAGCTTTTCTACTTGCATCCAAAAGACGTATAGTTTTGACTTAATGCAACTTCTCACGTTTTTCCTTAGACTATGGGTTTTCTCCCACCTTGGGTTTTACCATAGCAAGGTTTTGTGAGTTTTATTTTTTTATGCATTCTTCCATTGATTTAAGACTCACATTTGCTCATTGTGCCGACGACTTCATCAATTATACTTACTTCATTGTGAAAGACCTGATGCGCCATTTACTTGAGTATTTACACACTCAAGGGGGAGTGTTGCAGTCTTATTGGAATAGGAATGTGATTGTGTAAATCATAGTAGATATGAGAATGTATCTTATATTCCTATTAGGAGTAGATTACCTATTAAATGTTGTAATCCTAAAGGGTAAGGAATTAACCTTCTCTACTACTATAAATAAAGGTACAATGCGGTGGAATAGAACACGCCCATAATTACACATCTCTCTCTTTCTCTCTATCTATTGCCGCACCCCTCTCTCTAAGGCCTCCATAATTGTTCAGTAAATTATGCCTACAACAAAAATAATATTATTTGTTGACTATTATGATGTAGAAATTAAGTTAAAATAAAGCATCTAAATCAGGAATATACGTGGAATGGATGGTTTAATCAAAAGTTAAAGCACTTAAATCTAAAGTTAAAAAAAAAAAATCTAAAGTTAAAAAGGAATCAATGTTTAATCTAAAAATGTCTAAAATGAAACATCTAATTCTAATTTATTAAAGGCTTTTTATATTAGCACACCCCGCAAAATGTTCAATGCACCCCACATTAAAATTTAATATTAAATAATTTATTTACCCTACTATGCAATGATAATTTTGACCTTATTAGGTTTTTAAAAAAATTAAAAAATTTCTAAATACACCCCGAATCACTTTTAACGTATTATTTATCTTCTTCAACTATCAAAAACCCTCTGACCCTCCATTGTTGAACAAAACCCAAACCAATGAAACTACAAACATGTTGATTGAGAAAAATTAGTCTTGACAAATGAAACACGAAATCGATGTTTCGGAAGCTTCACATGAGGTAAGACTTCATATTCTTTATTGTTTTAGTGATTTTGACGACATTGATAATTATTTAATCTTGCTTTTGCTATGTTATTCAAGCTTCTATGATCATATTCATCTTTTAGGGATCACATGAATTACATGAAGAATTAAACACATAAAATTACCACCAAATATTAAAAACAGACGACATGAGTTTTAATAATGGAATTGAAAACAACCCACATATGCTTTAAATCCCAGGTGGCATCTTTTGTCAAAATTCCAGTCGGCATTTTTTGTCCAAATTAAAAGCTTTATAAGATTTGAGAAATGTGGGGTGTATAGAAAATATGGGGTGCATGTAGAAAATGTAAGGTGTATATTGAGAATGTGAGGTTTTAGGGTATTATGGGGAAGTATGTGGGGTGTGTTAAGATAATTTTTCATTAAAAAAGCAAATGTGGGATGTATTAAGTATGTGGGGTTTATTCAACAATTTGTGGGGTGTTAATATAATAAGCCTTTATTAAAAACAAAAATCTTACCTGATGAAATAGTAGTCGAGCAATTAATTTAAAGAAAAAAAATTTATGAAAAAATTTGTCAAGCAAACATTTTATATATTTTTTGTAAAATTTGAAATTTAAATAAATATTTAGTGTTGATTATATTAAAATAAAATGTAAAAAATATATTTTATTATATTAATTGAAATAGTTGCACAAGTGTATGTTAAATATCCTAAACTAATTACTTGGGTGGCTGTTAGGGGTGGGTTCGGTTCCGTTCGGTTCGGTTTTTGGCCGAAATCCAAAACCAAACCGAAATTACTGTTTGGTTCGGTTCGGTTTGGTTTCAGTCTGGTTCGGTTTTTTCCATGAACTTTTCTTATTTTTTTTTTTATTATTTTATTATTTTTATTTAATTTGGAGGTAGCCAAAGAAGAACCCAGAAGTGCAAAGGAGAAATTGTTGCCATCTTGTTCTGTTAGAGAGCGAAATCCCAATAAGGAACCAAGCTTGCTCTTCGTTCTTCATCGATTTCAATTGGTTTTCTTTTCTCACAGACAAATCATCAAACAATAATTATAAAGAAAATATGAAGGAAATCTGCTACCAACAAATCATCAAACAATAATTATAAAGAAATATGTTCTTGCT
>JADOBS010300977.1:0-11405 GCA_015708375.1 Cydonia oblonga
ACCTAAATTGAATAAGGAAACTGAAATTCTTTCCTAATCCCTCTAGGACAAGAATCGGTATACCTCTAGGTTTCCTAAAACAATCCTAAACCAACTAGGACACATTTGACGAGCCAAAATCCTAACACCATCTCCATTAGTTGATTTTATGTGCATTTAGTTATAAGTGACTTCTAAGGTTGGATATGGGAGAATACAAATGCTTATTAATTCTTGGTGTCAATGGTGTTTCATTGTGAATCCATTGACTGTCACTTTGTCTCACTGTGTCTCAAACTTTGTAGTTTCTTAGTGATACTTGGTAGAACTGATTGTTATGCTATGTTTTTATCTAAAAAGAGCAATTAATCTTCATCTTCGTTGTGTTGCATTGTGCTTGCTTGCTTTTAGGTACCTTTTGCCTTTGCTTCTTCAGTATGACTCCACTGCAGAGGAATCTGATGCAACAGAATCACATGGAGTTGGTGCTAGTGTACAAATTGCCAAAAATATGCATGCTGTACGTGCCTCGCAGGCACTATCAAGGCTTAGTGGCTTGTGTAGTGATGAGAGTACAACACCTTATAATCAGACTGCAGCTGCTGCCCTCAGAGCTTTGTTGACACCTAAGCTTGCCAGTATGTTAAAAGATCAAGCACCGAAAGACCTACTATCTAAACTAAACAATAACTTGGAGTCACCAGAGGTAATTGCTCTAGTTTCTGTATTTATAGTTTTTATGACGGTAAATTTGTGTGCATGCTTTCATATAGCATACTCTCTTCTACTTAACAAAAAAATAATGCAATACATAGTTTGTAACATCTGTGTCTGGGTCACTTGGTTGCGTTGCAATGTTAGTTTCTTTATGGTTGATTGTATTATTTATTTGTGGTACTAGATTATCTGGAACTCCTCAACCCGAGCAGAACTACTGAAATTTGTGGATCAGCAACGTGCAAGTCAGGGTCCTGATGGTTCATATGATATGAAAGATTCACATCTGTTTGGGTATAAGGCACTATCAAAAGAACTATATGTTGGCAATGTTTACTTGAGGGTCTATAACAATCAACCAGATTCTGAGATCAGTGAACCAGAGGCTTTCTGTGTTGCATTAGTTGATTTTATAGCATATCTTGTGCACAATCAATGTGCTACTGATTCTGAAATTAAGGATGTACCAAATCAGAATGGCTCATCCCTTGAGACACTTGAGGATTCTAATGATACGGCTATTGGATCAACTGATGAACAGAATACTCCGGCTGAAGATTCTGCACTATCTAATGGACAAGTAGTAGATAAGGAAGAATTTGAAGCTGCTAAGAACCTTAAATTTGCATTGAATTCACTTAAGGTATCTTGCTCTCTTGTTCTGTTAAGTTCCAAACTTAAAAATTTGTTAATGTATCTGACCTTTTTTTCCTTTTGTTCTTTGCAGAACTTGCTGACAAGCAGTCCAAATTTGGCGTCAATTTTTTCTACAAAAGATAAGTTATTGCCTCTTTTCGGATGCTTTTCTGTGCCTGTTGCATCAGAAAGCAACATTCCTCAACTTTGCCTGAGTGTGTTGTCACTCTTGACTTCATATGCTACCTGCTTGGAGGCTATGGTTGCAGATGGATCAAGCCTTCTTCTTTTATTACAAATGCTTCACTCAGCCCCAACTTGTCGTGAAGGGGTTCTTCATGTTCTTTATGCTCTGGCCAGCACACCGGAACTTGCTTGGGCAGCTGCCAAGCATGGGGGAGTTGTCTACATCCTTGAACTTCTTTTGCCTTTGCAGGGTAAATACTTTTGTATCTTTTCCTATTTTTTAAAATTAACTTAGAAGATTAACTTTTTTTTTTATGATATGAATCATAATTTGCAGAAGAAATTTCCTTACAACAAAGAGCAGCAGCATCATCTTTGTTGGGGAAGCTTGTTGGCCAGCCAATGCATGGGCCTAGAGTTGTTATAACGTTAGCAAGGTTTCTTCCAGATGGCTTGGTTTCAGTTATTAGGGATGGACCTGGTGAGGCTGTCGTAGTTGCCCTTGAACAGACTACTGAGACCCCAGAACTTGTATGGACACCAGCAATGGCTACTTCGTTGTCTGCACAGATTTCAACTATGGCATCAGATCTGTATCGCGAACAGATGAAAGGTCGTGTGGTTGATTGGGATGTACCTGAGCAGGCATCTGGGCAGCAAGAAATGAGAGATGAGCCACAGGTAGGACATGGTTATGCCGTATTAACATTTAAGTGTCTTATTGTTTGGAAAACTCACAGTTTCCAGCTCATGCAGGTTGGCGGAATCTATGTTAGATTATTCCTAAAAGATCCCAAGTTTCCTCTCAGAAATCCCAAGAGATTCTTGGAAGGACTGCTAGATCAGTATTTGACATCTATTGCTGCCACACATTACGATACACTAGCTGTTGACCCTGAACTTCCTTTGCTTCTGTCTGCTGCGTTGGTTTCGTTATTACGAGTGCATCCTGCACTTGCAGATCATGTTGGATATCTTGGATATGTGCCCAAACTCGTGGCTGCTGTGGCTTATGAAGGAAGACGAGAAACAATGGCATCAGAGGAGGTAAACAATGGCAATTATGTGGAGAAAACAGATGAATCTGATGATGGATCCACACAGCCCACTCAAACTCCCCAAGAACGTGTCCGCCTTAGTTGTTTACGTGTTCTACATCAACTGGCAGCTAGCACCACATGTGCTGAAGCTATGGCAGCGACTAGTATAGGAACTCCTCAGGTGCGTCAAACTATTTATTTGATGTACTTGTTCGTTTTATATCTAAAAGTCATGTATTCTATTTCTATCGTAAAACCATGACCATCAAGTTTTCATAAAGGACTTCATTTGCAATTTTCTCGTATATTTCTGGGAGATATAGGTTTGTAGTAGTGAGTTACTTTGAATTGAGGTAGACGGTTACAGGTCCATATTCAATAAGGTTATTGAGGAGAGCATAGGGAATTCCATGCAGGAATTCCTCTAGTTATATCTTCTCACTTTGTCATGTATGGTGCTATCACGTTTTTTTAATCCCCTCATGTTTATCACTATTCAATTTTACAGGTCGTTCCCCTTCTAATGAAAGCGATAGGATGGCAAGGTGGAAGCATACTAGCTCTTGAGACACTGAAGCGTGTTGTGGTTGCTGGAAACCGAGCTAGGGATGCACTTGTTGCACAAGGACTTAAGTGAGTAACTTTTGTAGTCTTGATTTATTTTTTTTCGACCGATCGTAGTCTAGACTCGGTACATGATTCGTATAACATTCCACGGTTGCATCGTCCACACTTAGCAATGCCAACTAAACCTCTAACCATGCAAACTTATCCCTGACACTTTTTGCCCATACACGCTCGTTGGCAAGCTATATTTGTAGATTATGTTCAGATTTGGAACGGCTGATGTTCTGATTTCAAAGGAAAATTTGTCTTCTCCACATTTTGGTATTGACATAAGTTCTATAAATAATGTAGGGTTGGTCTTGTTGAAGTACTTCTAGGCCTTCTTGATTGGAGAGCTGGAGGAAGGAATGGGCTTTGCTCTCAGATGAAGTGGAATGAATCCGAAGCATCTATTGGCAGGGTGCTCGCGATTGAGGTTAGAACATTTTCATCAAAGATATGCTCGCAGATTACTTTGTCCGAGTTCTTGTTCCCTCTTTGTTTTCAAAATATTTCTCATTGCCTGTTTTAAAGGTGAAGGAAAATTCTCTCTGCTTTTTCGACTATAATATTCATTTCATTAGGAATTAGGAAATACTATATTTCACCGATTAGGTCTCATGAAGGTTTCAACATTTGAATTTGTTTAAATGATAATTTGTTCAAAGCTTGAAAGTGGTTTTGGTCCTTGGAATCCATTTTATCACATTTCAATTGTTTTATTTTAGCTGTTTTTCATTCCCTTTTTCTTGGCATGTTTGAAAATTTTGGCTTACTGCGATCCAGGTTTTGCATGCATTTGCAACGGAGGGGGCGCATTGTACTAAAGTGCGTGACTTGTTAAATTCCTCAGATGTAAGTCCTCGCACTTACCTTTATCTGATGCACTTTTTCAGATTTTGAAGTCTGAATTACAAAATCTTGATTGTTCATATCCGAGTTTTAGTGAGACTGCCAATACTGATGTTGCTCTTGCAATGACAATTGCTCCTTTTTCAGGTTTGGAGTGCTTATAAGGATCAGAAACATGATCTTTTCCTCCCATCAAATGCTCAATCCGCTGCTGCTGGAATTGCTGGGCTAATTGAGAGTTCATCATCGAGACTCGCTTATGCCCTTACAGCTCCCCCACCACAACCTGCTCCATCCAGACCTCCTGCTTCAACTTCATCCGACTTAAATGGAAGACAGGATCACCTTTCATAGTACCGGAAACACTGCGCATTTACCGAAGAGTAAAGACTCATACTTTTCTGTATAGCACACTGTACAGTTTTATCACTTTTTTTTTTTTTACCGTCCACATCTTGTTAATTGGTAGCTTTTGCGATTTTCCCAACGAATGGTGAGAAAAATTATGTAAAGAGGAATTGCCCACCTGTATATAGAGCTGAGCTGATTTTTGTGTGATCTCATCATCTTGGGCAACTTTCTTCCATGTTTTATGTTGATTTTATCCTCCTATAACCTCTTGTTTCTTCGTTTTTCTTCGTGTTCTTGATTTCTTAATAAAAAAGTTTCTTCGTTTCTTCGTTTTCTTTGCTCATTTGGCTTATATTGCATTGTTGGATGTTTGAGTGGCGATCACCACTCAGTGACAGTTGATTTTTAGGTACTTGCAAACTAGTACAACTGATTCTCAAACGATCAAATGAAGCAAAAAAGTCGTCATAATTTCATCCCAATTTTGCTTTGATTTTGATAGATCGCATTTTTAGATGCTCAAGACGGATGCGTGTGTTTGCGTTTGGCTAGTTAGTGAAGGCAAAGTAAGCTCGAATCTCCTTTTCCGTAAATTTTAAAGAGGTTAGATTTTGATGATTCCGCAGATACCTGAAACAAAAATGTAAATATGTCATTGGGAATGGCAATTTCTTCCTACTTTGGAGTAAGGAATCCCATTTCTCAAGGCACGGTCACCCCAGAATATTATTATCCATCTCCTGTATTGAATGTCACACTTCAAACCATGAATCCTACAGGAAGCTGATAAATACCTAGCTTGCTCTACGTGCACTTCCCACCCCAAAAGCCAAAGAAAAAGCACACCAAAAGGAAAAGGCAACAGCATCAAAACCCAAAAAAAATAAAAAATCATCCACAACACGCAGAAAAATGGGAAGCAAGAAACTGAGATTGTTTTGCATTGTGGTGGCCTCACTGGCCGTGGCAACAGTGGCAACGATGGAGGATGATGAGAAGGAGTGTGCAGACCAGATGGCGGACCTTGCGGCTTGCATTCCATTTGTGAGTGGGACGTCGAAGAAACCAACGCCGGAGTGCTGTGAAAACACCAAGAAATTGAAGGCCAACAAACCAAAGTGCTTGTGTGTTCTCATCAAAGAAAGCACTGACCCTTCCATGGGGCTTCCTGTCAATACCACTTTGGCTCTCCAGATGCCCTCAGCTTGCGACATTGATGGCAAAATCTCTGATTGCCCAAGTAAATAATGTCTCATCCAATATTTTACCTATTCGTTCATATG
This sequence comes from Cydonia oblonga, assembly GCA_015708375.1. Lineage (NCBI taxonomy): Eukaryota > Viridiplantae > Streptophyta > Magnoliopsida > Rosales > Rosaceae > Cydonia > Cydonia oblonga. Next base: position 5,651 of record JADOBS010300977.1, read on the forward strand.
AATCTTAAGTCTCCAATTTTTTTAATTCAAGTGATAGTCTAATCTTAGCTTTGATGAAATCTAAATTATGGATGAAGATTTGAAGTTGGATGCAGACAAGGATGCACACTGCCTTAGCTAACTTGTTTATGCGCATGTGTGCAATTCTTGAATATGAGTTTCTTATGAAATTATATATGATTAACCATCTCCAAAGTTATGGCTCGATACCTATAACATGATATCATTAGCCACTGGGGTTATCCCTAGTGGTGAGAGTAGGTTGAATGATGGACAAGAGTATGCTAAGTTCAGGGTACGAAACGCTCCAATGTAACCAAAGAAAAAAGAACTTGTGACCATAAATGAAACCTTAAGATACTGGAATATGAGTCCTAGAACGTTTTATGATACCTATAACATGAAATCTTACGATATCAGAATATGAACCCTAAGAAATTCGAATATGATGAAAATATATGAACTTTAGGCTATATGGATATGAAGTTCAGCGATTTTTGTTTTATTTTTTTGTGTTTGCATGTTTGCAGGTATATTGAATCTGCCACCAAATTCCCCCGATGCAAAGTTTTTCAAAGAAGCAGATTCAAATTCTAGCACATCCCCTACAAGTAACGGTCATGAGTCGCCACCCACTTCAGCTTCTGCTGCTGCTTGCTCCGCGTCCGATTCAAAGTCACCAGACTCGACCAACAATGGAGCAGGACTAATGAAGTCGACTGAAACTGGATTTTTGTTGGTGGTGACATTGGTTTCCATGGCATTGATGTTCAACTGATCATTAGAGGATCTGTAAGGAAATACATTTTGGTTTGGTATCAGCTGGCTTGTAACACCTTTGTTTCCCGTTACGATTTTATCATAACAATTAACAACAATAATATTTACGGGCTCTCTAGTAAACTACTAATGAGTAAAATCACTTCTACATCCACTTAGTACTACGTCTAATAGTATTCCTCTTCACTTGTAAGTGAGAGATCTTAGATTCGATTCTCGTCAAATGCGAATTTGAACCATATTATTGCTAGCTCATTATGAAGCAAAACCCACTCATTCTCCTTTAATGGAAATAATCTTGATTGTTTAAAAAAAAAAAAATCACTTCTACAAAAACATCATCAAGTGAGCCCTAGTTTCTGCAATTGCTCGATGAAAGTGAAAATTAATAGTAATTAGTAATGAATGAGAAATAAGAAAAGTAACCGGGTTGGCTATTCCTCTTTTTGGCAAAACATATTTGGGTTTTTATCACAAATGGATCATGAAATTGACCCTTACTATCAAGATGGTTCTTGAAATTGAAAATCAAACAATAGAGTCCCTGAAAATAGGTGTCGCAAATCAATATGGTCATTCCGTCACAATTCTATTAAAAATTCTGTTAAGTACTGATGTGACACATAAATAGGCCCCATAAGTCTTTTTTCTCACAATGGTCCTTGAAATTGACCTGCGACATCAAAATGGTCCCTTAAATTGAAAATTGATTAATGTTGTCCCACAAGTAAGTGGGCCAAATCAACATGGTCATTTCATCACAATTTTGTTAAAAATTCTATTATGTGCTGATGCGACACATAAATGGGTCATACAAGTCTAATTAAACAAAAATTTACAAATAGGTTTAATAATTTAATAGTTAATAAAAAGTTGTCAATCCAAAATCCCAGTCCACATTCCTCTACCTCATTCGTTGTCTATTCTCCAAAAAACAAGAATCTCAATACACTCATCTTTACAAACTTCGACACGCTTCACCAAATTGAACATGGATCAAGATCACCTTTGATAATGGCTTGACCGATTGGCAACGACTTTTAGGACATCACCGTTAACATTTAGGCGATCAACATCCTCACGACCTAAATCTTGGAGAGCTTGTTCGACATTTCCCTAGTAGTCTGGTGACTCAAATAACGACAAGGTCTACCTTGAGATAATGAGGTTATAACCGAGGTGTATTGTTGGTTGAAAACTATTTTCAAACCCCCTCTTAGGCCTTATGCCTTTGAGAATTTATGGAATGGATCTCTCTTCAGAGTAGGCCTACTATAAGAAGAAGAAAAAATTCATTGTGCAAAAGGGTATTTAGACAACTTTTTAAATTATTTATTAAACCCACATTAGCACATAACAAATTATTTTACATAATTGTGGCTGAATAATCATATTGATTTGCGACACCTATTTTCAAGGACTACATTCATCGATTTTCGATTTTGGGGACCATTTTGATGGTGTGGGTCAATTTCAGAGACTATTTGTGATTTAAAACAAAAATCCGTAAATCTTGTGAGACCCGTTTATGTGCCACATCATCACTTAACACAAATTTAAATAGAATTGTGACGGAATGACCACATTGATTTGCAACACCTATTTTCAGGGACTATATTGATTAATTTTTATTTTCAGGGACCATCTTAATGGTAAGAGTCAATTTCAGAGTCCATTTGTGATAAAAACCCAACATAATTTAGCACATATTTAGAAATAGATAATATTTGGCTCATTCCTTTGAAACATAAGTATATTTACGTTCATATGCGAATTACAATTTGACATAAATACATAAAATAACAAAAAAAAAATTCATTTTGTCTTTTTAATTAGTTATTTTGATGTGTCATATGATTTGTAGAAACAAGGAATAACTCCAACCTCAGAAAGAGCCAAGCAATATCTACAGAAATATCTCATAGATAGAAAAATATATACGCACGTATCAAATTGTCACTAATAAAAAAAAAAATTACGCATACCTACTTCCTAAGTTCCAAGTACATGACTCAAGTACTATCAAGGTAGAAATTATGTTCCCATCCAAACCCATTTGATTATTAATATAGGAAATGCAAGCAGTCCCATTGGTGATGGCCTCAAATATTTCAAATAAGATGGGTAATATTGGGTTCATGAGATGTGCTTAACTGATGCCTAACCCATTTACCAAACTTTATCCCTCCTAAACATGGTTTATTAGGCTGTCTATACTGCCCTCATCTAGGATGAGCATTGTTTTGTGATGTTATTGGTCCACTTATTTTTAAATATAAAATTTCGTTTCATTGACATTACAAGGTGTAAATTAATAACATCACATAATATGTCATTTAAATTTGTTTTATTCTTGTGTCTATACTTGCTTATATCATCAAATTTGTGAAAATACTTCTCTTTATTATTTTTTTTCATAAGGAAGCTTTTTTGTTTCTAATGTGGAAGTGATAATGGAAGAGTGAGAATTCGAACATAAGATTTTACGACGGGTGGATCAACATTCTTATTCAACTACGTGAACTACAAATTCTTGCTTCATAAGAGGAGTATATTTTACAACAACAATCTTCAAACTACTTGAGTATCACATTCTGAATTGTTCAGATGAAATCTAACAATTAGAACAATAAAATATATATTATCTAGGAAAATGAACCAAAGGAATTTCCACCAAATAGTTTAAAACTTTTGGTATTAACTTGTGTTTGGTATGAGACCTATGTGACAACATGTACTATATTTTTTACACCCACTCGTATAGTCATATGTCCTATGAGTCTATAACACTATGGCCATTGTTGCCCTAACAAATTAATAAATTATACATCGATCATCGCTTCCCTTCCATCCAAGGCTTCTCTCTCTGGACTTAGATTGTTTGCCCTCTCACTTCCGATGCCCTTCCGTGCCCTCCTGTTTTGTGTGGTCACGGCTAAACCACGTTAACATTTTATATATATTTTTTTATAAAGATAATAAGACAAAAATGAATAGTAATATAAAATGTTGACGTGACTTAACCGTAACCACACAAACAAAAAGGTATGAAAAGTGTGAGGGCAGACAATCCAAGTCCCCTCTCTCTGTCCGTCTCTCTCTCTCTCTCTTCAATATCTGTTTCTCTCTAGTCAATATCAGTCATTGTTTATTTAACAAAATAAACATCAAATGATTGTGATTACCATTATATGTGCCAAACTCGCAGATGATATTGCATGTTAACGGCCCTAATGTAACGCATTGGAATTTAGACGACAGGATTCCGGCAAAATCTATGAGCCTTTCCTGTTAGCTCAACATTAATTGTTCGAGTCTAATGAAGTTAATAGTGTCCCAAAATATAACTGTTTGTTAAAAACCATGCAATATATTGGACCATTCCTTAGTGGACTTTTACTTTTTCAGCATCTCCAGAAGTATTCTATCTAATCCTAATCCTATCTTATTTTTTAAAGTTTTATTAGCAAGTCGGATAACCTTAGTCCTAGTTAATAGTTATACCCAAATTTATATTTAAATTGGTTTTGTAATTTAAGTGGCTAAGAGTAAGAGGGTTTGTCTATGCATTTAAAGTTTTGTGTTTGAATTTCCCTTTATTATGAATTTTATATGCAAAATTTATTTTACACTACCCTTGACTTTAATTCTTTAAAAAAAAATTTAAAAAAAAAAAAAAAACTTTGTCAAACATGGACTTTTCAATTTATCTATCTAGAGTCCGGGATAGCTCCCTAGCCAAACGGAGAATTTTATGGATATCAAGAACACATTTTACAAGGCGTACTATTCTATTTATTTTAATAAAGATGAACGAAAGAGTTGCTAAATTACACATTTTACGGGGTGTACCATCTTCTCTTACGAGGATCGTGCACATCCTGTGACCCAAACACTTTGAAGTACAACTAGATCATCCTTTTAACCCTTGTTGGGCATCTCCAAAAATAGAAGGAACCAACCAAGTTTAGATGTATGATTATAATTAAGCCTATAAGTAAGTACTACGTTCATGAATAATTATGTATCAATTCAATATGCTTCTTCCTTTTTCATGTAGTTATTCATCATTAGGTTTTGGTAGGTAGGTATATACTAGATGGGATACATAATTTAGTTGGGGTACGTAATTCAAAACTAACCAAACTACACATGATTGGTTGATTTATCGATCAAGTTTTTTTTTTATGGACAACAATTGTTGATACTGAGTTTAAATATATCATAAAAGACAATTGTTGATCAAAATAAAGCTGAAAACAACATAAATTACGCTTAGATGGAACTTGAGATCAAAATTAATTCAATTTGTTCACGCTGATTCAAAACGGTAAAACGTTTATTTCTTGTGATTTGGACGAAATGTGAACGGTAACCATGAGATGCTAATTCATTTTTTCATGATCAATGATAATTAACCAGGTAATTGATCAAAGCTAGCTCTCGAGATTATTGAGGGCTCACTTAGTTCCTTCTACGTATATATAGGCAGGCTATGAAAACTGTAATGTCGGCGTATACCGAATGAAAAATGATTTGAGAGAGGCGGTTGATTAATATTTGGACCACACCGCCATGAGGCCAGGCAGGGCAGGCAGCTGAGGCAGGTCCTTTGGCATTTAGGCACTGTAAATAATATAATTGTGTGTTAGATATATAGAAGAGAATTAATATATACATAGCTGAACAAACACAAACCTATCCACATTAACCCTAATGCACGGCATCCATGGATAAGTTTGGATTTCCTCGTCAAAATCTGTTTTATTATATGTGTGCTAGTTGTTCAACGTTGACATGTCACTTTGCCATGCACCACATAAGTCATGATCATTTTGGTGGTTTAGTTTGTATTATTTGTTTGCAACTCTCGACTGTTTGGAATCAATGCAAAACCAATAACGACCCTTGCTTTCCTCTTTCTTTTACAACAAAAAAAAAAAAAAAAAAAAAAAAAAAAAAAAAAAAAAAAAAA